>PVIJ01006548.1:0-91087 GCA_004024925.1 Scalopus aquaticus
ATGTCCAAAAATAGATGATTGGATCCAGAAGATGTGGTACATATACACAATGGAGTACTATTCAGCATGGAAAGAAGATAAACACATGCAATTTGCAGCGACATGGATGGAATTAGAGGGAATCATATTCAGTGAAATAAGCCAGAAAGAAAAAGAAAAATATCGAATGGTTTCACTTATAACAGGACTATAGGGAGGCCAGGTGGGAGAGAGACACTCAGCGGTTGGGAGGGGGGGGGAAGGGGAGGGTAAGGGCACAAAATGGAAGAGAGGAGAATACAGGGGACCATGGAAATGGATCACGGGTGAATTGGTGGTGGGCTGCCCAAGGGGAATACAAAATGTAAAAGACATAAATAACAATAAAAGAAAAAAAGAAAAAAAATGTACAAAAAATGTACACCACTTCTCTCAGCTCTAAAGTCACACAGTGATCACAAATATGGACTGGCAAATTACACACACCACCATTTTTTGCAAATGAAGTTTAATGGAACATAGCCACACCCATCTGCTTACATTGTACCTACAAAATCCTAAAATATTTACTACCTGGCTACTTTCCAGAACAAAGTTTACCAACCCCTAGATTAAATGTCTAATAACTATTTGGGGACTATAAGGGGAGGGGAGGAGAGTATAAAGGAACCAAAAACCTCTTCCAATTCTAGTGGATAAATCAAGACAGCAGCAATATGCAAACATACAGAGATGTGAAGTTGTACTCCCCAAATTAGTTATGTAAATGAGTGGCAAATCAATAAAATTTGAGAGGAAAAACTTTCCTGACTCAGTAGTGTTAGCTAGAGACATCATGTTGTACATTATATCCATATTGCTTACTTTTTCTTATAACTGGAATTTTATACATTTTTTAAGTGTCTTTTATTGTAGTAACTAGTTTATATGAGTGTATGTGTTGGGGCTACAGGTTCACACCTCTTCAAATGTATGTTATACCACCATGCTACCATCAAAGTACCAATAACTCAAAATATATTTTTTTTTTAAGATTTATTTATACAAATTGGGGTACAGGCCAGAGGCGTGGGGCGGCGAGAGGGTTCACCAGAGACAGAGTGGGGAGCAGAACAGGCAGATCAGAAATACACTGCTGAGGGGAGCAGCGGGCGAGGCAGGAGAGGTCTGCCACGCCATGTGGGATTCTCCCGGCTGGGCATCGAACCCGCACCGCGCGCTGCCGACAGCTCCACAGCGCAGAGCCCAACCGCTGCACCACCAGGGAGGCCCTCAAAATATATTTTTTAAAGGGCTTTTTTTTAAGATTTATTTATTTATGCATACAAGCTGGGGTACAGGCCAGAGGCGTGGGGTGGCAACAAGATTCACCAGAGACAGAGCGGGGAGCAGAACAGGCAGATCGACAGAAATACACTGCTGAGGGGAGCAGCGGGCGAGGCAGGAGAGGTCTGCTGTGCCATGTGGAATCTCCCTGGCTGGGTGTTGAACTCGCGTTGCCGCTGCTGACAGCTCCACAGCACAGCGCTTAACTGCTGCACCACCAGGGAGGCCCTCAAAATATATTTTCTTATCCCCCCACCAGTCGTATGTACTTGTCGTGAAAAGGCTAATAGAAATAGGATATACATCAAATTATAACAATATTTCTCTCCAATGACTAGTTTAGATGGTATTTTTCAATAAGTTTTTTGAAAACAAATCTTGATGAAACAAACAAAAAAACAGCAGCATGGGATTATTTAGAAATGACCAGTGATTCAGCCACCGCTTAGGGAGTTAGGTTTGGGGGAACCTGTTTCGGACTCTTCTTTCAGATTGACCAAGTTGCAGCTGGGGAGAATGTAAACCCCAGCCAGGAGTTGTCTTATGTGCGACTTCAAGCGACTTCAAGAGGACCCTCCTGTGGGTGTCAGTGGCACACCATCTGAAAAACAGTATCACAAAGCAGAATGCAGTTACATTTGGACCTAAAAGGCCACTCTTTGAAGATGGTATTTTTAAACCAGTAACAGATTTTTCTGAAGGCTACCCAAATAAACCAACTGTTAGGCTTTTACACAAAATTTTGCATGCCAATGTGATTGCTCTGTATATTGATGGCACATGTTTAGATACCCTCCTGAACAGAGGGAGTCTAACATTTACTCTATCTTCCATCCTAACATCAGTCTCCTAACATTCAGTCTCTGGTGGATGAACTGAATCCAAACTATCCAGCCAATTGCCAAGCCACAGTTTCATCAGGAAAACAAACAAGATTATAAGAGCTTCAGTCATTATTGAACAAAGCTGGAATGATTCATAATAGACAACTGGTCTGTTCATCTTTTCCATCATTGTTGTATATAACTTACCTCTCAGTCGAAAGGCTAAGAAATTTGTTAATATTTTTTGTTAATATTGGTTTATATCACAGCTAAGAAATTTTTAGTGCTACAGGTTTTAAAGTTTCTGCAGAGAAAAAAAAATGCCCTTCAGTTTAGAACTTAAAAAAGCTTGCACATCTTCATTAATGTACTTTTTGTTGCATGGAATGAACTAAGGTATTGCTTACATAAATTTGAAATATATCCTGCTTGAATTCTTTTCCCCAAGTGAATAACGGTGTGGAATTTTCATGACAAAATACATACTTTGTAAATCTTTTTAAAAAAGAGAAATGTGGAGACATTCATAACGTGGATGGAACTTGAGGGTGTTGTACTAAGTGAAATGTCAGAAAAAGACAAATAATTGTATGATCCCATTAGATTTGGAATCTAAAGATGGTCTATTTGAAAGTGTTTGATTTTTAAATATTTTAAATATTTATTTATTTTGTAGAAGAACTGGGGTGTAGGCCAGAGGTGCGGGGGGTGAGAGGATTCGCCAGAGACAGAGTGGGGAGCAGAACAGGCGGATTTACTGGAAACCACTGCTGAGGAGAGCAGTTGGCAAGACAGGCGAGGTCTGCAGCGCCATGTGGGTTAACTACCTCGCTGGGGATCGAACTCATGCTGCAGTGACTGGCGATATCTTCATAGTGCTGAGACCCCCTGAGCCACCAGGGAGGCCCATTTTGTTTTTTAAAGATTTTACTTATTTATTTTTGCGTTGAACAGGCAGATCAACTGAAATGCTCTTCTATGGGAAGCAGCGGGTGCAACAGGAGAGGTCTGCTGCACCATATGTAGTTAGCTCCCTGGCCAGGGATGGAACTCAGACCACAGTGGTGATAGCAGACTTAACCCTAGGCCACCAGGGAGACGCTATTTGAAAGTTTTCAAGAGTTAAGTTGTGAAAGTCCTCATCCCTAGGAAGACACCTTTTTTCCAATGTTAACTAAACTTAACACGGTCATTTCATAAAATGTGTCAGTCAGTCCAGTCATTATGTTTACAACTTATTCATACAGCACTATATGTCAATTATATAGCAACAAAACAGGAGTAAAACAAACCCACCAGAAAGAAATATTGAAGACAAATGCAGACAGTTTAAAAGAGGCTTGAGGGAGATGACATCATCAACACAGCTGTGAAGGGACGCTATGATTAAACTTTCCCATAAAAACAACTGATTGGGAGAAATAACAACAAGTTCCTGATGGGTCCTAGATTTTTTGAATAAAGTTGGTGATACAACAGAAGCAGAGGGAAAGTAAGAATGACAGGGGGAGGGAGGAGAAAAAATTCATCTATCTGGAATCCTTCTCCCCAACTCCACCCACAAAGCCAGCACACTTCGCCCAGGAAAAAGAAGTTTGGAGGCCACGGGAGAATCCTAAGACATCTGAGAACTCCAGAAAATGAGTTTTCTCCTTTCTCCCCATTTAACATTATTACTACTTTCTCTTCTCTTCCTGTCACTTCTCCTTCTCCACCTCCTTCTCTTTTCTCTACCCCCTATCTTGACCCTTTTTTCTTCTCCCACTGTTACAGGGCAGGAGAGAAGGGCACCCCCGAAACCCCAGACCTGCCCTGTTCTAAATGGGTTCTGCCATCCACCGCATCAATACACAACATATAGGACCTTTTGTGGAAAGAAACTTTAATACAACTAGAAAGGACAGAGAAGACAAAGAATGTATTTTCTAAGTCAAGCACCCAATGTTATCCAACTCCTTATGGGTAAAAGTCCACCCAAAGGGGATTGGCCCAAAGCAAGTCTCGAAAGCCTGCCACAAATCTAGAACAGCTTTTGGCAGGGACCCACACATAAGGGTCAGAAACAGCCAGACAATTCTGGGAGGAACCAAAATACCTTTTGGCAGGGACCCATACAAAAGGGTCAGAAACAGTCAGACAATTCTGAGAGGAACAGAACAAAATCAAAACCAAAATCAACATAGCCATCGTTAACCTCCCCATGGGTCTCTCACCCACATCTATTTCAATCAGTCCAGGCCAATGCAGCTTCTTTACAAGTCTCTCTGTTCCTTGGGCCTCTTCTGGCTTTCCATCCTTCTTCCGTCCCCTCCTGTCTTCTGTGTTCTGTTCTGTGTCTCCTCTGTGTGTCCTCTGTTCTCCAGCTTCTTATATCCTGATCAGCTCCACCCTACCTTGGGTGGGACAGGGAACCTGGGACACACCCTTTTTCCTGGGGACCACCCTGTTACACCACTTTGCTCCTTTACATTTCTGTATCATCCTCTTCTATCCTCTTATCTCTTCTTTCATTCCTTAGTCTCTTTTCATCCCTGTATTTTTCTAAGACAGGCCCAGAGAGACCTAACAGCTCAACAGAGAAGTATATCCCACCCAAACTGCAAGCACCTTCCAGTGGACTTAGCCTCAGCATGAGTCTGGAGGTACAGCCCTCCACACGAGACTCTTGACTACCACAGGCTGAGACGTTGGATCCCATCCTACACAGTGGGGGTGGAAAAAGCAGGGGCTCCTGGAGCAAATCACAGTTTAAAACAACATCTACCACAATAGAAGAGTGCCTGGATAACCACCCAAGAGGGAACTGCAGGAACCTCCCAACTGCCAAGTCCGGTATCCCCAACACCCTGGGAAGAGCAACAGGAAGTACCACCTGTCTAGAGCAGGGGTACATCTGAAGAAAACAGAGGGGGAAAAAAAGAACCCTCACCTATGCCTCTACTCACCAGCCACAGAGGCTCAGACACCAGGCATACACATCCATGCCTCAGCAAGAGAAATCAGAAGTCATGCCGAACAGCACCAGCAGTAATAAGGCACTACAAACAGAGCAAAACAGAGACAAACAATAGGAAGAAAGAAAAATACAAGTGATCAAAATGGCCCTACTGGGAACAATACACCATAGAAAGAAAATCAAGCTATAGAACCCAATAATATGAACACAGAAGAATATCTCTGCCTGGCAGAAAAAGAATTCAGAATTCCCATAATGAAAACACTTAAAGAATTAAGAGAAAATGTAGAAAAGGAAAGAAATATAAACAATGAACTGAGGAATGAAAATGAATCCCTCAAGAAGAAACTGAAGGAAGTGGAGGATATCCAAAGATTAGTAGAGGGGCTCAAAAATTCTGGGAAAAGCCACAAAAATAGAAGAAATAGAAGAACAAATCAGTACTCTTGAAGATACAGACATAAAAAGAACCAAAATAGAAAAGGAAAGAGATGTACAAAGGAAATAGAATGAAGAAACACTTCGAGAACTATCTGACACCATGAGGAAAGGAAATATAAGAGTCATAGGAATCCCCAGAAGGTGAGAAGAGAGACCAAGGAACTGAGAAATTATTCAAGGAGACAATCGAAGAGAACCTCCCAAACATGAAGAAGGAAATGAAAATCGATATATAGGAAGCCAGAATACCAAATTACCAAAATAAAAGGAAAACTACAGCAAGACATATAATAGTAAAATTTCCAAGAGTCCGAGACAAGGAAAATATAATGAAAATGACAAGGCCGAAAAATCCGGTAACTGATAAAGGAAAACAAATCAGGCTGACATCAGACTTCTCCGAACAAACACTACGGGCAAGAAGAGAATGGAATGATATACTTTAAAAACTCCAGGTCAACAAATGTCAACCAAGAACACTTTACCCTCCAAAGCTCTCCTTCCTCTATGAAGAAAAATTAAGGACCTTCTCAGACAAACAGAAACTCCAGAAATTCATTACTACTAAACCCCCACTCCAAAAATATATAAGCCCTAAAGCCAAAAATCAACAGAGGAATGAACAGGAAGAACAGAATAAGAAAGAGAATCACAGAAAGGCAAACAAAATGGCAAATACAGATGACAGTTTACCAATATTAACTCTAAATGTAAATGAACTAAATTCATCAATAAAAAGACACAGAGTAGAGCCTCCCTGATGGCGCAATGGGTTAAGTCTCAGCACTATGAAGCTATCAGCAGCCACTGCAGCACAAGTTTGATCTCCAGCCAGGGAGCTTCCCACATAGCACAGCAGACATCTCCTGCCTCACCTGCTACTCCCCTCAGCAGTGTACTTCAGTAGATCCACCTGTTCTGCTCCCCACTCTGGTGAATCCTCTCACCACCCCACACCTCTGGCCTATACAGCAGTTCTTGTATGCATAAATAAATAAATCTTTTTTAAAAAAAAAAGACGCAGAGTAGCAGGCTGGATTAAAAAACAGAACCAAACCTTCTGCTGACTACAGGAAACACATTTAACAACAAAAGATAAACACAGATTGAAAGTAAAAGGTTGGAAAATAATCCTACAAGCAAATGGACCAAGAAAGAAAGCAGGAACAGCTACACTTATATCAGATAAAATAGACTTCAAACTAAAAAGGTAAAAAGAGACATAGATGGACACTACATTATGATTAAGGGGACAATACATCAGGAAGACATAACACTCATCAACATATAATCCCAAATGATGGAGCACCAAAATATATCAGATAACTATTAGCATCTCTGAAAACAGACATTAGAGAAAATACATACGTAGTAGGAGATGTCAACACCCCGCTCTCACCAATGGACAGATCAAGGAAACAAAAAGTAAACAAGAACACTAGAGCTCTAAATAAGGTCCTAGACCTCATAGGCTTAACAGACAGCTATTGGAGACTGCACCCAAAAACCCTGAGTGCACATTTTTCTCAAGTGCACATGGAACATACTCCAGGATTGATCACATATTGGGTTACAAAACAAACCTCAACAGATACATTAAGATCAAAATCATACCAACTATCTTCTCCAATCATAAAGGTATCAAATAAATCATGAAAACAAGGAATCCTCTTACTTCATGGAGATTGAAACCCACACTACTAGAAGACCACTGGATTAATAAGAATATCAAAGAAACAAAAGAAAACCTAGAGAAAATGATAATGAGGGTATATCTTTCCATAATGTATGGGACACAGCAAAAGCAGTAATAAGAGGAAAGTATATAGCAATACAGGCTCACATCAAGTAACAAGAAAGAGGGACTCCCTGGTGGTGCAATGGGTTAAGTCTCAGCGCTGTGAAGCTGTCTGCAGCTACTGCAGCACGAGTTTGGTCCTCGGCCAGGGAGCTTCCCACATGGCACAGCGGACCTCTCCTGTCTTGCCTGCTGCTCCTCTCAGCAGTGTACTTCAGTAGATCTGTTTGTTCTGCTCCCCACTCTGTCTCTGGTGAGCCCTCTCACCACGCCACACCTCTGGCCTATATACCAGTTCTCATATGCATAAGTAAATAAATCTTTAAAAAAAAAAGAAACAAGAACAAACTCAAAGGAACAACCTAACTAACCTCCCATATCAAAGAACTAGAAAAAGAACAATAAAAAACCAGTAGAAGAAAGGAAATAATAAAAATCAAAGCAGAAATAAATGAAATAGAAATAAAATAGAGATTATTATGAACACTTAGAATCAAAGAAGTTCAACAATCTTGAAGAGATGCACAAATTCTTAGAACTATACAAACATCCAAAACTAGATAAAGACGATATAGAACACCTAAACAGACCAATTACAAACAGTGAAATTGAAACAGTAATCAAAACACTCCCCAAAAACAAAAGCCCAGGACCAGATGGTTTCACAAATGAATTCTACCAAATGTTCAGAAACAAACTAGTCCGTGTCTTAAAAAAAACTCTTTCAAAAAATTGAGAAGGAAGGAATACTACCAAATGTTTTAAGAAGTCAACATTACACCAATACCAAAACCAAACAAGGACATCACAAAAAAAGAAAACTATAAGCCAATCTCTCTAATGAACACTGATGCAAAAATCCACAACAAAACCTTAGCCAACAGTATTCAACAATGCATCAAAAAGATAATACAACACGACCAAGTGGGATTTATTCCAGGAACATGAGGATGATTCAACATCTGAAAATCAATAAATGTTATCCAACACATCAACAAAAAGAAAAATAAAAACCATATGATCAAATTAATAGATGCTGAGAAAGCATTCGACAACGTTCAACATTTGTTTATGAAGGCCCTTGAAATCCTCGGTATAGAAGGAACATACCTTAACATAATAAAAGCCATACACAACAAACGCACTGCTAATATTATCCTCAAGGGTGAAAACCTGAAAGCCTTTCCCTTAATATCTGGAACAAGGCAAGTATGTCCACTCTCACCACTGCTTTTCAATATAATACTGCCAGAGCAATAAGCCAAGAGGAAGACATACAAGGAATCCAAACAGGGAAAGAAGAAATAAAACTATCACTATTTGTAGATGATAATATACATAGAGAACCCAAAAACTCCAAACACTAATCAAAATTACAGACTAGTAAAGTAGCAGGATACAAAATCCACATACAAAAATCAGTAGCCTTCTTATATGCAAACAATCAATCTGAAGAAGAGGATATCAAGAAAATCACCCCTTTTGATACAGATTTTTGGAGTTGACGGAGAGTGGGGTTCTTGGGTTCACTCTGGGAAAGATTTCACCAGAGCTCCCCTTTCAGCGGCTTGGGGCAGCAGCACTCCTTCTGCCCACCTGTGATTCTGCAGGTGCTTCTTTTCACCAACTCTCTTCCCTCAGCAGGGCAGCAGCCTTCCTGCCTGTCCGTGATTTGTACCATGCCAGGACTTCTTTTCATTGACCTCCCTCAGCAGGGCAGCTCTCCTTAAGGCTGCCTGCCTGCAACCTTGCAAGCCTCTCTCTCATCGAACTTGTTCTTTTTGGGGCAGCTCTTCCTACCCACTCATGCCTATGTGAGTGCTCTCTGTTCTTCTGTCTCTTTAATACACCTGTCCTTCAAATATATTCAACACCTCTGTGTCTTGGAGAAACACGCTGCGTGCCACTGAAAGGGTAGCTCTGGTGAAAACTTTCCCACCGTGAACCTAAGAACCCCACTCTCCATTGACTCTAAAAATCGACATCAGTGCTGGAACAAAAACAGACAGACAAATGAAATTGAATAGAAAATACAGAAATAAATGCACGTTATTTATGGTCAACTAATCTTGACAAAGCAGCAAAGAATAATGCAATGGAAAAAGGACAGTCTGTTCAATAAAAAGTGCTGGGAAAACTGGACTTCTACTAGCAAAAGAATGAAGCTGGACTACTATCTCACACCATGCACAAAAACTAACTCAAAATGGATAAAAGACCTGAATGTAAGACCTGAAACCACAAAATACATAGAAGAAAATATAAGCAAAACACTACAGGACATACAGCTCAGTAACAGCTTTAAAGATATATCCCTGAAAGTAAAGAAAGTGAAGGAAAAGATAAACAACTGGAATTACATCAAACTAAAACTTCTGTAGAGCAAGAGACATTAAACAAAACAAAACAAAAACCCTACTGACTGGGAGAAAATTTTCCCACACAATACAACTAAGAATGGACTGATCACAACAATCTACTAAGAGCTGACAGGACTCAGCAAAAACAAAGTAAACGATTCAGTCAAAAAATGGGCAGAAGAGCTAGGGGCCTCCTTGGTGGCTCAACGGGTTAAACGCAGCACTATGAAGCTATCCAGAGCCACTGCAGCACAAGTTTGATACTGGGCCAGGGAGATCCCCACATGGCGCAGCAGACCTCTCTTGCCTCACCCACTGCTCCCCTCAGCAGTGTACTTCAGTTGATCTAACTGTTCTGTTCCCACTCTGTGTCTGGTGAATCGTCCCATCACCCCACACCTCTGGCCTACACCCCAGCTTGTATGCATAAATAAACCTTTTTTAAAAATGGGCAAAAGAGCTAAAAAGACACTTCTCGAAAGAGGAAATGTAAATGGCCAACAGGTATATGAAAAAATGTTCAACATCACTCATAATCAGGGAAACTCAAATCAAAACCACAATGAGGTATCACCTTACACCAGTGAGAATGGCACACATTAAAAAAAAACAGGCAACAACAAATGTTATCAAGGATGTGGAGAAAAAGGAACTCTCCTACACTGCTGGTGGGAATGCAAGCTGGTCCAACCACTATCGAAAGCTGTGTGGAGAGTCCTCAGACTACTAAAAATGGAGCTACCATATGACCCAGCAATTCCACTCCTAGGAATTTACGCAAAGGACACAAAAACGTTAATTCAAAAGGATACCTACACTCCTATGTTTATTGCAGCACTATTGCCAAAAAATGGATGACTGGGGCCTCCCTGGTGGGGCAGCGGTTAAGCGCTGCGCTATGGAGCTGTTGGCAGCGGCTACGCGAGTGCGATGCCCGGCCAGGGAGAATCCCACATGGCGCGGGAGACCTCTCCTGCCTTGCTCACTGCTCCCCTCAGCAGTGTATTTCTGATCTGCCTGTTCTGCTACCCGCTCTGTCTCTGGTGAACCCTCTCGCTGACCCACGCCTCTGGCCTGTACCCTAGCTTGTATGTATAAATAAAAAAACTAAATCTTTAAAAAAAAAAATGTATGACTGGATCAAGAAGATGTGGTACATATGCACAATGAAATACTATTCAGCAATCAGAAAAGATAAACCCATGCCACATGGATGGAGCTGGAAGGGATCATGCTCAGTTAATAAGCCGAAAGGAAAAAGAAAAATATCAAATGGTTTCACATGTAGGGGAATATAGGGAAAATATAAGGGATCAGGGACCAAAAAAAAAAAAAAAAAATAGTAAAAAACTAGCAGGCAACCATAAATGAGACATTCTGTGAGGGAGGTGGAGGACAAGGGATCAAAACAGGAGAGAAGAGCACAAGGGACTTGGTGATGGTTCACAGGTGAATTGGTGGTGGGAATTTTATGGGGCATATACCATGATGTAAAATAAATTAAGTAAAAAAATATATTAAAAAGAAAAAAATAAAAAAAAATTTAAAGCAGCTTGCCTGCACAATATGGGATGTGGGACAAGATACTATTATTTGAGAACAATTTGATTATTTAAATTATGTTCAGATATTGTTTTAATGAAGCAAAAAAAAAAATTTTACAACTGAAAGGAACTTACCAAGACTTAGAGCAGCTATACCCATGTTCTTCTGGCATTCTGGAGTCACCAGTCTCATCTGCTGTTGCCCTGGAGCCACTGGGACATCTGCAGTAGCTCAGTCAGAGGTGTAAGTTAACTGGTCCCACCCCCACTTGTCCTCCTGGGCCTTCACACTGGGATTCCCACCCTGATGGTCAGGATGGACAGTCCCCAGGCATTCAGATATATCAGACCCTGCCTGGAGAGATGATTATCTCCCCTTCCTCTCGTTCCTTCTCCACCATTAGACCAAGCACCATGAAGAAGCAGTGGACAGGAGAGCACCCCTACCTTAATGAGTGGGTAGTCCTGGGTACAGGTCAGAACCTTGCCTGGGTCACCAGGTCAATGCCCCTGTCTATGTATCTGCTGCTTCCTAAACTCCCTTGGCCAACCCAGGCCAACACTGCCCAAGGATGCTGACCCAAGTGCTGGTTCCCTGGAACAATGACCAACCGCAGGGATGCACACTCACTACCAAAGTGAGGTCCCAAGCCCATCTGAAACTCTTAGGATGGTGGCAGGCTGATGTCTATCCCAGCTCCCCGCTTCTAGATCTTGGAAGCACTGGACAAAAGAAGTGCCTGTCACTTAGCAAGCAAAAAGAGACACAGACCAAAGACCCCACACAAGACAGTTTTCAATCAAGCTTTTAATGAAAAGATCATAAAATAACAGTTTCTCATCACTGTACATTAAGACTGCACACTTCTGAATGGAGAGATCAGTCGTCGGTGAATTGCTTTTCTATGACACTTGAGGCTGCATACGTGCAGCTCTGACCTGAATTTATCCAAACTCTCGAGGGAAGTGAACTCAATGTGATGACTGATAGTGGCGGTGGCCAGTACAGGAGTGCGATCATGGTGTCCCTCCCCCTTTCTGGGAAGGGCAAAAAAGTAGGACATGATCCCTCTTCCAGTCCTGATTTAACAAAAACAGTTATAACCCCATCCCACCCCCTCCCCTTTGAGGTATTTGCAAATGGGCCAGTGCCCAACCTGGGGTCCCCCAAAGTGGGGAAGGGGAAAGCAAGTGATGGGTGGGGTAGAGAGGTCCCTCTCAGCACCTGGCCCCACAGGGCCCCACCAAGTGGGGAAGGGGAGCCCTGGGGATCCTCCCTACCCCAAGTGAGGTCTGTTATGCAGCATTTTTGAGGTCAATAAATTACAGCAATAAATAGCAAGGTGAGGTAGGGGGAGGGATTCCCGGTAGAAACTTAAAGTGGGATGACTAAAGCTGGGGTCCTCAGAAGGGGGTCCTGGGCAGCCTTAATTCCCACAGCTCATACCCACCCCGATTTGGAATGTCAGACTGAGGTTCTGGTTGGGTATCCCTTCCATCCCCTCACTCCTGGCATTGGATTCACAGGTTCAGTATTGCCTGCCTCAACATGAATCTGGGGAAGAGACAGGGTCTTGGTCCCTTCAGGGTGCACGGCAGGGCTGTTGTCTTGTTCTCCCAAGGGCTGAAGCCTCTGCTTTTGTCCCCCAGGCCAAGGGGACCAGATGTATTCAGTAACCTCTTCCCTGGGCCCTGTCCTCCTGGCTGCCCAGGCCTCACCCCAACTAAGGATGGCTATGCGGGAGGCAGCTGGGGTGAGTGCCCCCCCCCACAAAACTCCCCCAGCCCAGATCGCACTCCTGCACACGGTGAGTCCAGTGAATACTGACAGACAGGGGTGGGGGCAGGACAGTCCAGCACCCCAAGTGATGATAATGGGAAACACACTGCGTGAGGTCCTGAAGGTCAGTCTGGGTCCAGATTGTTCATTGTTTCACAGGCTGAGGTGTATGGCTATGCTATGAGTCTCTGAGATTATTTGCTTTAAAGGTTCATCTTTTCTTTTTTTACTTTTTTTTTTTTTTTTTTTTTCAATCCTGGAGGAGCCCTCACAATAGCTCCGTCTGGCAGGAGCATGCCATGGCGGAGGCCAGCCTGCAGCTCCCCCGCCCCAAGTCTGAGAAATAAATACATTCATCACTGCACAAACATATTGATACAAAAACAACACTGTTCAGAGTGTTTGCACCGTCTTGTGTTGATAAGGACCAGCCCAGTCAGTCCCTCCCACTGCCAGGAGTGGGGACAGGGACCTGCGGGAGTCAATAGGGAGCTGTGCAAAGGTCCCAGTTTTTTGGCTTGAGAGGGACCCTCACATCAACCCACCTCAAGAGTCCCAGGCAGAGCAGCAGAAGGGGCTTGGTTCCATCCAGGGGCCCAAGCCCAGATGGGTCCTGTGGCCAGAGCCAATTGCCACCCACTGCTGTGCCGGCGAGTGAGGACCACCACGGTCCAACCAGAAGGCCTGGGGGCTGGTCAGCACAGGTCCAAGCTCTTTGGTGCCAGCTGGGCTTGGAGAGGCCCAGGGCTAAGTGAAAGGGCTCAGGTGGATCTGGGGGCCTCCACTCCTGCCCCAACCCCATAGCTCCCCCCTGCCCGTGAGCCATTTCAGGGCCAATTCAGAAGAGCCTCTGGCAGAAGGTGGGGATTCACTGGGACTGGCCTTACAGCTGCTGAGGTCTGAAACTGTAAAAGTTTATGTAAACAATGAGATAAATATATTAGTATCTTTTTCTGAGCCCATTGAGGTTCCATACTCATTCAAAATGTGCTTTGGTTTAAAAAATAGGTTTTGTGAATTTGGGTATGAGCTTTCTTTTTTTTTTTTCCTTTTTTTTTTTTTTTTTTTTTTTTTTTTTTTTTTTTTTTTTTTTTTTTTTTTTTTTTTTTTTTTTTTTTTTTTTTTTTTTTTTTGTTTATCCTCTTTCCTACATGACATCTGCTATTTTCTGTTTCCTGTTTCTCCGAAACATTCAGGAATTAAGTGGCTAAAGCAGAGAACTGTAAGCCGCCCTCGGCCTCCAATGGCCTAATTTACTTGTGAGGCTCTTTACACATCGCCACACACATACTCACAAGCACTCACATTCAACATGAAATCAAAGGAAAAAGAAAACAAAACCAAGTGTTGTGTTAATCCCACCCCACCCCACAAACCCTTAAAATTTTAAATAGGAAACTAGTGTTTTGCTTTCTGGTTAAAATACAGAAAAGGCTCGATACAATACTCAGGTGGGTACAATACTATGTCGCACAAATGTCGTTGAGTGAGGGGCTGTTGCGCCCAGTCCCTGAAGCTCTGCAAATGAGTCACCACCTACTTTCACGAGTCACCTCCAGGTGGTGACTGCCCATGGCCCAGGAGGTTACGCACAGGGTGGGCAAGTGTACAATTCCTGTGCGGTACAGACTTTGTGTCGTGTAGCTTAAGTGCTGACAGAGTGGGGTGGGGTCAGGAGAGCAGAGGGACCTGACACAAGTGGGGAATTTCCCTGGCCCAGATCCTCAGTCTAACTTCCTGAAACACAAGACCGTGGGTTCAGTTCTGTTTCCCATCCAAAGGGCAGAGGAGCCAGATCACTCCCAAACACACCATCCACCACTCAGGGTCCCTGAACTCAGGCTCTGTTTTCAGCTAGAGTATTTCTGGAGGGGTGGAGGGGTGGGAACAGGCGGTGACTCCAGAATTTTTTGGTCTGAACTTAAAAGTAGAAAGGAAAAAAAGAAATAAAAGCATGAAGCAAATAAAGTAGATAATAAAGTAAATAAAGTCGCTGGCCCAGCCTTGTGGTTCCTAGTCAGTAGAGGACCGTGGGACCAACCGTGACAAGCTTGGTCTGGCCTTGAGAGCCCAGCTATGGGCCTGTGAGGTGTCTGAGGCTAGTAGAGAAAGCCCAACTAAGGGATAAAGGGTGGGGACCCCAGGTAGCTGAGCAAGGGGTGGCTGCCAGCCTCTCACCAGAGCAGCTGGTTGTGGGCCAGGACCAACCAGAGATGGGCCAAAGCAGGGCAGGTCCCTTCCCTATCCCCCAGGGGGTATACAATGCTTTGGTCAGCCCCTCCCTAAGCCTCTACACTGGCCAGCTTAGAGTTGCTGCTCCCCCAAGCTCAAGCTCCTACAGGCCCAGGGGACAGGATGGGGGGGGCTCACTTCCACCTCATCCTGGCCCTGGCGGAGAGCTGCAAGGAGCATGGCTCACAACTGTTGGGTGCCTGGCAGGCACCTAGCCCCAGACCAGGCGCTTCAACAGAGTTGGATCACTCATCCTTCAAACCTGGACCCAGATCAGAGGCTCCTGCAAACTCCCTGGAGTTCAGCAGCACACTGAGAACACAGAGAAAACGTACATGCAAGTCCAGAGACTCACAATGGCAGGAGCATCCTCCAAGAGCACCGGGGCCCAGGACTGCACCTCGGCTGAGCCCAGAAGGGCTGCCCTAGCTGGCCCAAGTCTAGCTCACTCAAACACATGCCTTCCTGTGCCTACTAACAGGAGGAAAAGAAAAGTGTCTTGGCCTCAACTGCCAGTCACCAACGCACTGTTCTCGTGAATTCAAGAGGTAGCAAAAGGTCAGAAGTCTCTCCACCTTGATCAGTAAGGAAGGAAGGAAAGCGCAACATCTGTTCACACACACCACACACGCACAACAAAGAAAATGAAAAACAAGAGTACCGACAGCTCTGGCATCGATTCCAGCCTCCCCCCACCCCCCACAAACCCCAGACTTTCCAGTTCAAACATTCACATAAACGTTACACTGTTTTTTCTCTTAATAAAAAACAAGTACCTCTAAACAAAGCATATTCCTCAGAAAACTATAGGAAAAGCACTCTCTCTCCTGAGGCAGCCGAGGCAGGGCTCGGGGCCCAGGGAAGCCTTTGGGCAAGAAGGGCTTCTGGGGCCTTAAAGGGATGGGCACCCAGCAGCCCGAAGCCAGGGGGTGGGGGAGGGGCAGCTGCCCCTGTACATTCAGTCTGCAGACCCAAGCTCAACCCCGTGGGGCTGGTAGGAAAATCAACTCTTGTTGGTTTTGGTTTAAAAAACAAAATTCAAAAAGAAAAAAGGAACAGATCAGTAGGAATAACAGCAACAGAGGCCCAAAGGGCTCTTTAGGTATGGAGAGGTAGGCGGTGAGGCCCCTGGCTAAAGGATGGCTCCGTGCCCCCTCCAGCACCACTCCTGCATAACCAGGGCCGCCAGAAAATAGACAAGCACTCGTGCACACATGACCACCACCCCTGGCTCCCAGCAGAGGAAGGTCCCCACTCCCCTGTGGGGAAGGGGTCGGGTCCCAGGGAGACCCCATGACCAACTCCTGTGGGTGTCCTCACAGAAAGCCAGTGGCCTGAGTGGTGGGGAGGTAGACCGGACACCTGTGACACACATGTGGGACTTGTGCCCGCTGCTTTCCTCCTCTCTTCCCTTGGTACAGACTGTTGATTAAAGCTCTGGGTGTTGGGGGGCAGGCTGGAGGTGCCACCAGGAGCCACCCCTGCTGGACTGCGGGGTTCCAGTCCCGCCTGCCCGGCCTCCAGTCCCACCTGCCTGGCTTCCTTGCTTCTTCCTTCCATTGGTTCCCAAGGGCAAGTCTGCAGACAGTGCCCTGGGGTGGGGGAGAAGGGTCTTTGGCTTCTAGGAGGGGGAGGTGTGCATGCGCAGGTGGCTGATGAGGTTACGCTGCTGGGTAAACTTGCCCCCGCAGAGCTGGCACTCGTAGGGCTTCTCGCCTGAGTGCACACGCATGTGCTCAGTGAGGCGGTACTGGCGGGTAAAGCGCATGCCACACTCATCACAGGCAAAGGGCTTTAGGCCCAGGTGACTGCGCATGTGGCGTGTCATGGTGCCGCGCTGTGTGAACATCTTGCCACAGATGTTGCAGGGGAAGGGCCGTGTCAGCCAATGTGTCTTCTCATGCTGCCGCAGCGTGGCCGGGTCCTTGTAGGTCTTCTCGCAGACTGAGCACTTGAAGGGCCGGGGCTCAGTCGTGTAGGCCGCACTGGGTGCTGACAAGTCCTCAGCCTCCTCCTCAGCACCCCCACTACCCGTCTCGTAGGCTCCCTCCTCCTTAATAAAGAGCTCCTCTTCCGTATGCGTCTCCACATGGGCATTGAGCTGCTCGGAACTGGGGAAGCCTTTGGCGCAAGGGATGCACACGTACAGGTTGTCCCCGTAGGACACGGTCTCATAGCCCTCCTGCCGGTATACATAGTGGGTGCCTGTATGGCCGCTGCCACCCTCACTCCCACTCTGCCCGCTGTCCTCACTCCCATCCTTGCCATTCTCCTCTTCCTCCTTGCAGGGGTACACGGGCTCTCCGTAGGGCCCACTGGGGCCAGCCCCTCTGACACTGGCCAGGATACCATTGGGAACCCTGTCCCCAAGCCCTTCTCCTTCCTCCCCTGGGCAAGGACCCTTGGGTCCCCCTTCTCTCCGCTCAAAGGGGGAACCTGCCACAGGTTCCTTCTTGCTCCACTCTTTTTTGCGGGCCGAGTGCCGCAGGCTCTTCCGAGGTTGCCCACCAGGCCCCTCCAGCAGGCTCAAGTGGTTGTCCTCCACCCCCTCCAGATCCATTGGCTCATTGGGGGTGCCCCCCAGCTCAGCATAAGAGGCACTATTGGCAACAGGAGGGGCAGAGGCTGAGAGGGGTGAGCCGTGCTGACTGTCGCTCAGTTGGGCCGGGTCATCAGGAGTGAGAGGAGGACCAGGGGTGGTAGGAGGTAGTGGGGGGCTCTTCTTGGACAGGTCTAGGCCCAGCTCCTGCTCGCAACCCCCGCTGCTACCATTGGTACTGCAGCTGCCCAGGCCAGCCTCCCCACTGGCTGGACAGAGAGCTCGGCCCAGGCTGTGTGTGCTCTCTTGGTTAGAACTGCTGAGGAAAAGCTCATCATCGGAGCCTTTGGCCTGGGAGAGCTCCTGGGGGGTGTGGGTCCCCTTACGCCCATCGACAAGCCCTGGATACCGAGCCTGGATTACGGAGGCTGTGGACAGCCGCTGGCTGCGGGGAGGCCGCCCCATACCGGCAGTCCCCACGCGTCCAGAGCCAAAAGGCTTGCCAGCACGCTTGAGTTTGCGGCGGCAGAGGGCTGCCAACTCGGGCAGCTGGAGGTAGCTGGCGGCAGTGAGAAGAGTGCTGAAGTTGGGCTCGGCTGGCTGGTCACTGGGCAGCAGCTTGCCTGTGTAGATGAAGTCCAGGATCTGCTGGAACACTGTGGAGCTGACCATGTCTGTGTCCAGGTTGATGAGGTTGTCGTGTAAGACCAGGGACTTGAAGTAGATGCTGCTGGCGGCCAGGACGTTCTTGTGTGCCCGGAAGATGGAGTTCTCCACCATAATGATGACATCACACAGGAAGCCCTTCGTCCTCTGCTGGTTCAGCTGCAGCAGCAGCTGCTTTGAGTGGCTGGGCAGTTCCATGTCGGGCCCCATGTCCCCACGCCCTGCCCACGCGCACCACCTGTGGGCAAGAACAGGCATATACCTGTTAGCTGACAAAGGCTCTTGTGCATGGGTGGCACTCAGAAGGGCCTCTGTACTGACCTGGCTGAAGGTCACCTCCTCAGGTGTAGTACACAGGGACGGAACTCATCCTGGCCATCAATGACTCAACACTACCAGAGAAAGGGCAGTGGCACCAGTGCCATTAAAAAGGAAGCAGAGGACAATAAAGGCCACATGGTACCAAGTATAGAAACTGGGATTCAAATTTGGCCCCACAGCTTGAGGTACTTCCTCAGCCTGAGCCAAAGGAAGTCAATCGTATGCCCACAGGGGGCCCAGAAATAAGCAGCAATGCTGAGAACTGATCAGGATTGAGGGGAACAGAAGCCCCTGAGCAGAAGGACTTCTTCCTACATGAGCACACAGCTGCCCAGCTTTCAGCACAAGTGAGAAATCCAAATTTTTCACATGAAATCTAACAATGCAAAATTGAAGATTCTTTTCCTTAAACGATATGTGGGCCAAATCAGTTCTGGTGTGTGACCTCTGCTCTATACTGGAACCTTCCAAACAATCCTAGACATTTCCCAAGCTTTTAGCTTTGCCAACATCACATTACTACCTCCCAGACCTGGAGCTCTCTGCCATCCCTCACCAAGGCCTGCTCCTACTCAGAGAGGGCCTCACCCCAGGGGGGCACTGAGCATAGCGCCAGTCTGGTCTGCCAGGAGCCAAGCAGAGAAGGTAGCCTGGCCAAGCTCCAGGTACAGGCTAGGCCCAGGGAAAGGCAGCCAACTGGTCTTGCCAGACCACCCTGACTTTAACTGATGTCACTAAGTAATCAATACACAGAGGCCTCTGGACTCCTCAGGAAACCTGAGGGTGGGCTGTGCAGCAGTGTGCCAAGGGGTCTCTAGAGCAGGGTGCTCTGACCGTGCACCCACTCCACTGAGCAGCAGGGCCCAAAGCACAAAGCTGTGGCTCCCTACCCCCTAGAACAGGCAGCTCTGCAACACAAAGTTAACAAGAGCAGCTTCACACCCTCCCATTCTTGGCTCAAATCTCTAAGTAACTGACTGCTCTGAGCATTGCTACCACCCCCCACCCCCACCCAATCTCCTGCTCCCTGGAGATCCAGCTCAGCCTCCCTCAGGGAAGAACTTGGGAGGATAAAACACACCCTGCCTTCCAGTCATGCATTCTTTCCCCTCTTCCATCCTGCACTTGCCCTTGTTTGAAAACACAGAAAGAAATCCTAATAATCACATACACCTCAAAGAAGCCTTCAGAGTACTCCATGAATACTAGCACTCGGGGCCTGATGCAGGAGGCAGCAAGCACCCTCTCAGCGAGGTCGGTGTCCTGAGGAAACCAAATATCCTCCACTCCTTGTCCCCAACCAGCAGATGGGGATGAAGAGCCCAAGGCGTGGCTTCTGTACCTTGGCCCCAGGGAAACACTGTTAGCTCTGCCAGTTGGTGCCCCAAGCCTGGCAAGGGGATAGACCAGGGACTGGAGATCTGTCCTCTGAGAGCCTGTGAATCCACAGCGGCCCCTCCTCCCAGGAATGAGAGCAGCAGGTCCCAGCTTCCCTACCACACTGCCTGGACCACATGCAAGCAACCGCCCAGTCTACAAGGGAGGCCCACAGCTTCAGGGCTGTTTGGGTCACTCAGAAAGTCCCAAGAAGGAGCAGGTGGACACCCTTTTCCCCCCACACCAGCCCAGTCCCAGCAGTAGCCCCCTTTCCCAGCTTACCGGAGTGCCAGGGGCCCAGAAACCATGTGAGCAGCAGCCAGCGGGGGTGGCCTCCTTGAGTGCGTGGCCTCCCTGGGGGTGCATCAATGCCTTGTCACCTGCGGAGAAGATGGACAAGGTCACCTAGACAAGCCATCAGTAAGGAAGGGCAGGGAAGGGTAAGGCACCTGGTAGCCTGGGAACCCTTACTCTGGTAAAGTCGAAGGTTCTCTCTAGTTGGGATGCATGCCTGGGACAGTGCAGACAGTGGACACAATGCCCCCAAAGGCAGAAGGCAAGAAGGTTACAGGTCTGGGGTACTGAGCAGGTACTGCACCCTCCTTCTACTCATAAGACTTAGGGTCTTTTAAGGGCCACCTCGGTCTAGGAACTGATGGGAGGAGGCACACAATTCCAGGTGGGTGGATGGCAAAAGGCCTGGGGCAAGGTCCTCCCAGGCTGGTCACATTTACATAACAGAAGGTGAACATTGGAAGCACTGGTGCAACTGGCTTTTTGTAAGAACTAGTCTCAACTGCTGGTGGCTCTCCTGCCTCCTTCCCTTCCTCTCTCACCCCCTTGTGCATTTGGTTTCCTCAGGACACCGACCTTGCTGGGACCTCTAGTTGGGATGCATGCCCATGCACAGCCCAGTCTCACTACATGGACTCCCCTCGCAGTTTTGCAGTCTCAGTCTTTCAAATACTGGCCCGCCAAAATTGCTGGCAGCTACTGCCTGATGTGGGTGGGCTTCCTCTACTTCCCAGAGTTTCTGGTTCCATTGGGGTGGGGGGAGGTTCCTAAGATTCTGGCACCTTGCACACCACTCAGACAGGCTTAGGCTCCCTTGGAATGGAACCAAGGGGAGAAGGCCTGCAGCAGCCTGGAGCCCATCCCTGCCTGCCCTTCCCCCACCCCCAGGGCCTGGGAGGCTCAGCAGGTCCCTCAGGAATGTGGCCAGACCCGGAGTACAAGGTGGCTGGGAGGCCTCTGCTCCAGCCTGCCAGCTGTCTTTCCAGCCTGGACCATAGCTCCCTTCTCACAGATATGGCCTGGGGCAGGAGGGGGTAGGAGAACAGTTGGTCCAGGATCCGACCTACAAACAGTGCCCAAAGGACAGCAGAACCAGCTCCGTAGGTCCAGTGGCCTGAGAGCATCCATGTGTTATGAGAGCAAGCCTGGGCCCCAGTCCTCTGTGGGGAGGTCAGAGATATACAGCTGGACTGGGCACAGCCCAACCTTGACAAGGCGCTGAGTACAACCCAGCAGAACAGACATGAAAAGAGAGCAACCAGACACCTGTGGTACAGTCCTGTGCCACCGTGACTGCTCCTCGCCAGAACCTGGGCCAATCTGAGCCCTGTTGAGGCAGAGTACCCACCCTGTACCTCCACCTCAGCACTGTGTCAGAATCTGCAACTATCAGAAATCAGGTCAATTACTGGACATGGTACAGGGTGGCGAACAGGACTTAGGGGTACTCACAGAGGGCCACAGAAGCAGGCACTTCACCAACCCAGGTTAGGCTATGTGACTGACTGAACATGGTCTCCAGACAGTCAAACGTGACCCCAACCTCTCCTCCAAAGCTTGCCCTCCACAGGGGTGCTCAGCAGGACAGGGCAGAGAAGCCTCGCTGTGCTCTTTACTGGGTAGGATCGAGGTGGAGCTGTCTGCTGGGAGGTAGTTCATAGCCAGCACAATGCCAGCAGTTGCTACCCTGCCTGCTGCCCATTCCAGGCTGGGCCAGGTTTGGGCTGACACTGTTGCAAATGACAAGGCAATCTCATCCCCTTCTGAGGGGGCCACGTGTCCCCCTGCTGCGGTGCCAGGACCAGTGAAAGCACTGCTATTTCTCCCCAACCCAAATGATGACAACCAGAGAACTCTACCCGACCACTCACCACTGGGTACGGAAGCAGGAAGGGTCTACTCCATAGATGCCAATGCCGGGGATAGCAGGTAACTAGAAATCTGATAGTGGGGGCCACCCAGCAAGATGGCCGTGTAATGCTCCACGAGGTGAGAGTGCTGGGTCCAGTCCTTGCAGGAACCCACCACAGGTGTGAATGGGGATGCTACCTGGCACTGGCTCTTGGCACCCATCAGCCCTCTGGCAGCAGGCACAGTCAGCATGCCTATCAATTCCAAGGATTCTATACTCAGTTCAGCGTGCTACTAGCTGGAAGCACTGTCTCCAGGAAGTCCTGGATGTGGGACAGTGGGCCCAGGCTATTCGGCTGGTCAGTACTTATCTTAAGGCCAACACCTGGCCTTAAGGCAGGTGGGTGGGTGTCCCCAGCTGGGCTGACCCCAGCATGGAGGCCAGGAACACAATTCACTGGGGGTAGGACCAGCTCTGCCCCTTGTGAACACAGCAGGTGTCGGGGAATGAACCTGGATTACCTTGCCAGTCCCAACAGGGCGATTACACTATGGTCTGGCCCAAGTCATGAGTTCTCATTTCCTTTTCTGCCTTCCAGAACCAACCACAAGAAAAGGCAGTCCACACAAATACACACAGTCAGTCAGTCAGTCTAGAGGCCCCGTTGACTCCCTCCCGTCTTTCCTTGCCCACCCTCCTGACTAGAGTTAAGGAAGATCTGATCAGGCAATGCCATCCTGTAGAGATATCTTGGAGGCACATACTCTCAATTGTTAAGTGACTTACCTCTGCAGATGGAATTACAGAAAAAATATAGTTTCTATAAGCAACTTCTCTAATGCTTAAAATTTATGAGTATTACTTTCAAAATCCTAAAAAAAATAAAATAGCAGAACTGATGCACAAATGAGTGAATCTCAAAATCATTATGCTGAGAGAAGGAAACCCCAGAAAAAAAACAATGTACAGACGGCATGACTGCATTTTACATCAAGTTCTAGAAAAGACAGAACTAATTTATGATAGCAACAAATCCACCACAGCCTGTGGCCAGTGAGGTAATAAGCATTGTCTAGGAAGGGACATGAGACACTTTCTAGGTAAAACAGCTCTGTATCTTCTTGATGGGAATTTGGGTTAGGGTAGCTTCTCTCACCAGTCAACACACTTGAGAAATGGTAGCAAGCTGCCCGTAAAATTCACCTCAAGAGGGGGCAGGGGAGGCTTCAAACAAAGAGAAGAACAGAGGCTTTCACAGGACATGCCCATCTGAGCCATTTACCACCAATAGCTAACATTCACTGGGCACTGCCCTATGCCAGCACACTTGCCCTTTTTGACCTTCAGGAGCCTGTGTGCACTGGGCTCTCTGGTTGCCAAAGCTGAGTCCCTCCCATCTTTGCACATACAGCAGAGCTTCTGCCATCCCCCTCCCACCAGCACCCACCCTAACCTCTCACCTCCCAACAAGGCAGGAAGGACTGGGGCCAACAGTGTGGAGGGACATGTCTATGGCTGAGGGCAAAGCCCCCTCCTCAATGCTGACTTCCGATCCACCCAGGATGTCAACTGAACCTCATTTTCCAGAATGGCACTGAGTCTGTGGGCACAGGAGAGGCAATTTGTGAGGGCAGGTGGTCATGATGGAAACAGATCCCTGGACCTCCTAGTTCCTCCTTGGCTGGGCAGTTATCATGCATCTCCAGCAAGCAGTCAAAATCCCAGGCCAAGGACACCCCTCAGACCTCCCTCATTCCCCATCCCTAGGCACAATGAGGCCAAAGGGGCAAAGGGCCAATGAGACAGCAGTGGTCAAGAGCCACTGCCTTCTGACCCCCATAGAGCAGCACCCTATTAGGGCCCCCACTTGGTCATTCATGATCCCAGTCAACACCTCAGGGTCTCAGGGGAAGATCAAAAGAGGTCATCTCAAGGACTCCAGGCACTCCCCAAAAAAGCAGGCAAGCATGCTCTGGGGCCTAGCACCTTTCAGAGGCTATGAGGTTTTATGGTAAGAGTGGCCCCTTGCTTAAGCACAAAGCCATGGAGAAGAACTCCAAGGCCCTATTCTGATGAGAGCTGCCTCAACTCAGTCTGGTCACCGATGCTGCCCAAAACCTGCCACAGGAGGTTGGGGCAATCAGAACTGCTCCAGTCACTTGGTCACCAAGTGATGCCACTAGTGTGCAGGAAGACAGTCCTGAGACCCCCTGAGGTCTGGTGATGGGTGCACATCCCTCCTGGAAACAGAGGAGCAATGTCACACCCTACCTCCAGGCCTACTGGTGGAAGCCAAACTCAGGACGGATTTTCACAGCTGGTATTCCTGACCCTTGTGAGCAGTATCCTCCTCAGAATGCCATCCCTTCTAGTCAATGCCTAGTGACTACGTGCAGGCAGAAAAGAACTACCCTCACCTCGCCCAACCAGAGGAACCTCAGTCACCTTGACTGACACCCCTCTCAAATTCAAGAAATTTTTCCCAACCCACACCCAGTCAGGATGAAGGACCCTGGAGAGAAAAACGAAGAACAGGGAAAGGGAGTCACCCTGCCTCCCCATCCTGGGTAGATCTCTTTGCCAGGGCAGGCCTGCAGGAGATCTGGAAATATGCTGGGGGACTGGAAGAAGTTCTACCTAGTCCTTGGCAAGACTGTTCTTGGCAAGACTGTTCCTGGCAAGACACTGTTCTTTCACCTTCACCACCTCCTGGCAAGAACACCTAACCAGAGTTACAAAGTGGCACAAGACTCTCCAGCTGAGAGTGGGGAGCTGCCCATCCCACTCAGAGCTCTACTGTCAGATAGAAGCACAAGGCATGCCAGGCAGGGGGTCATAACTGGACAAGGCATAGCCACTGAGCAGCTTCTGCACCCCAGACATTTAAGCGCATCTATAACAGACCAGCGCCCAGCCACCCACTACTGCAATTACCTATTGCTCCAGGTATGGCCCAGACAGGCCTCTTCCCTGAAGGAAGAGAGTCTTCCAAACTATAGCATAGGGCAGACTGGATACTGCATGGAAGGTACAAGCACTCCAGGATCAAGAAGAGCTCTAAGACCCAGGACTTCATCCTGTCCTGGAAGTCTAGAGTTCTCCTCGTCCCCCTTCTCTGCTCGAGTTCTCCATGAAGCCTTTCCTACCCCAACAGGGCCTGAGCCTCTCCCTCTTCCATCCACCTGCAAAGCAGGCCACACCTCACCCAGCACAGCCCCATCCAAGAAGACCAAGGTAGCATCTCCCCCTCCAGTGTCCGACAAGAAGACAAGGTTCTGGGGTTTAAGCAACTTGCCCAAGGTCACTAGAACAAGCAGGGGACAGAGTGAAGACTCAAAGCCTGATCCAGAGCTATACAGTCAGAATTTCCCTACCCCCTGGCAGGACACCAAGCATCTCCCAGTCCCACCCCCACTCCCACCAGCTATGCCTTGCCTTCTATAGGAACCAAGAGTGTGGTGTGCACTGCTTTCCATTTCTCCCTCCCACCTCCCACCTCAGCCTGCCTGCCTGTCACAGCAGGGTCTCAAGTGGTTTGCATTTTCCTGAACTCATTGTGAGAGTAGGGTAGGCCCAGCTCCTTCACCACCACCGGAGGCAGTGAGAAGCTTCTGGCTCTGGCCTCCCTGGTGGCACAAGGGGCCTCCCTGGCAGTGCAATGGGTTAAGCATAGCACTATGAGGCTGTCGATATGCAGCCAGGGAGCTTCCCACATGGCGCAGCAGACCTCTCCTGTCTCCCCCACTGCTCCCCTCAGCAGTGTGCTTCAGTCAAACTGCCTGTTCTGCTCCCCACTCTGTCTGTGGTGAACCCTCTCACCACCCCACACCTCTGGCTTAAACCTACACCCCAGCTTGTGTGCAAAAATAAATCTTTTTTTAGAAAAAAGAGAAGCTTCTGGCTAAAAGTGACAAGGTGGGAGCCCTCTTGTGCAACCTACTTTAGGGGCTGACCAGCCTGCTGTTACACTGGGAACACCACTGGCCTCTGTAACCTCTCTGGCCTGTCCCTCCAGGCATGGGCTGGTAGTGGATAGAACTCAGTGCTCTGGGCAAGCCCAGTCGTGTAATCCAGCCCAGACCTGGATGGTGGCCAGCAGTTTCTGGCTCTTCTCCCAGACCATCCTCCTGGAAAGCAACAAGCACAGTGAATGCCAGCAGCCCAGCCTTCAGTCCTATGTGGTTTCTGCAAAATAAACACACGGGTTCCACTCAGCACATCAGTGAATGGGGATCCAGGATTAGCTCTATTGCCCACCCAAAACAGTTAGGAAGGTGACATCCACCCCAGCCCAACTTCCCTGAGTCTGTCCTGAAAGCCCAGCACAGTCCACACTGGGTTAAATGCCACCTGGGCTCTGATCATTCTCCTGATATGCTACTCCCATCTGATAGGCTCCTGGGTAACTCACCACCACGAGGGAAAGACAGGAAAGTACTGCTCAAGAAAGAGATTGGCAGGTGACTCCACACTAGGCTTACAACCCTCATATCACTCCTGGTCTCAAAGTCAATGAGAAGAGAGGCCAGTGTGACCTTGGGGATCTATGGTTGAATGTCCCCTGCTGGCGCTGGTTATCTGACACCAGGAAAGGCAAAGGTGGGTCCCAACTTTGTGTGTGTTTATTTTGCAGGCTTTGCAGCCTGGACAAAGTTACTGACGTGGGCCAAGACCATGAGTGCTACCAGGGAAAGGCAGGTAAGTACCACTCAAAAATGATTATGATTATTACAATGACAATGAAAACTATGCTCACTTTCAAAACTCTGTCCCCCACATTGCCATCCTCCTGGAGAGGAACCTGAGCTGTTGATAAAAGGTCCGCTAGAAGCAACAGAACCAAAGTACAGAGGTAGAAAATTCCATGCAAGGTTGGCAGAGTGGGTGAGCCAACAGGACAGCAGAGGAGGGGAAACCCCCATACCTACTGGGTAAGGGAAAGGTGAAAATCCAGGAGTTACTTCAATCAGGAGGCCCCTATGTGCTAGTTCCTGTGTCCGAGACCCATTTCCTACTGTCTTGTAGGCTTGGCCCAAGCACCAGGAGCAGCATCACCCATGGTCTCAAGAGAAATGCAGAAGCTCAGGTCTCACTCCAGACCTAAGAACCAGTATCCGTATTTTAACCCCCAGCACCTGCAAGCACCTTTGGGTCTGGGATGCACTGGAGTGGGCTATACGCTTTCTATTTCCTTTGAAACCCACTCTGCAGGCAAAAAATACACAACCAATAAGTGTTAAGGAAGGGGAAAGCCCCAAAAGGAAAGACACCTTTCCCACAAAACAAGCCCAGAGAGTAACTAATAACAGTTGACCTGGAATGCAAGACAGTGAGGATAAGCCTGCTTACCAGGGGCATCCTGGAGGCAGGACAGTGGCCACAGGTGAAGGTTTCTGGGCGTGGTTGGCAGGCAGAGACCTGAAGGGAGGGGAAGGACAAGCAGTGGCGGCACTGAAGTAAATAGTTGGAAATTCCATACATAAGGAGCTAAAAGGGCTCCAGGAAGCCAGGGCCGTCCCACTGGAAAGAACTATCAAGATCATCTCACCCGCCACACACCCTTCAGATGAGATAACTGAGCCCAGAGGGAGACACAAGTCACGGCTGAGTCAGAGCTGCAGCTGCCCAGCCTGAGGCTCCAGGAGAAAGACTCTCCATCTTCACAATTTCAAAATCTATCCTAGCAGCTAACAATTTCTTATGCCAACCAAAGTTTCTAAAAGAATTAAAACAACAAAAAGCAAAACAAAACTAAGCCCTATCTACGATCATCACTTCATAAAAGAATACATTTCAGGGCCTCCCTGGTGGTGGTGCATCGGTTGAGCGCTGCGCTGTGGAGCTGTCAGCAGCGCGTGCAATGCGAGTTCGACGCCCAGCCGGGGAGAATCCCGCATGGTGCAGCAGACCTCTCCTGCCTCACCCGCTGCTCCCCTCAGCAGTGTATTTCTGATCTGCCTGTTCTGCTCCCCACTCTGTCTCTGGTGAACTCTCTCGCTGCCCCACGCCTCTGGCCTGTACCCCAGCTTGTATGTATAAATAAATAAATCTTTAAAAAAAAAAATACATTTCAATGACCAAAAGTAACTCCCTGAGGGACCTCCCTGGTGGCACAAGGGGTTAAGCCTCAGCACTATGAAGCTATCCAGAGCCACTGCAGCACAGAGTTCGATCCCTGGCCAGGAAGCTGACCCACATATGGTATAGCAGACCTCTCCTGTCTTGCCCGCTGCCTCAGCAGTGTATTTCAGTCAATCTGCCTGTCCTGCTCCCTAATCTGTCTCTGGTGAATCCTCTCACCCTCACCCCACACCTCTGCCTATACCCCAGCTCTTGTATGCATAAATAAATAAATCTTTTTTTTTTTAAAAAGTAACTCACTGCGGGGTTTTTCCCAAGAAAGGGCAGTTGACAAGCATTCACCTGCATCATTAACCTGCATCATTATCAGAGGCAACTGGCCCTAAGAAACTTCTGCCCTGCCCTACCACATAGCATGACCCTTCTTAATGGAATAACACTGAGGAGGTGTGCTAAAGAGGAATTAGAAAAAATGAAAACTGACACCAGATAGTTTAATTAGTTGAACAGACTGAATTAATTTCTCCCAGGGAGGAAAGTAAAATAAGATCAAGACTGAAAACACGCAAATCCTATGACACAGAGAGCATATTCCAAGATATACATCAGCAGAAATCAACCTGCATGTTCACCAAAACCTAGGCAAGAGTGTGCAAAGCAACTCTGCCCACCAAGCCCCACAACTACAGAAGAGACAGCTGAAGGTATAGGTATAGTATCTAGCCATGAACAGGGATAACATTTCAGTTCAACTATGTGTATAATTTTTTTAAAGATTTATTTTTATTTATTTATATGTACAAGAACAAGGTGTAAGCCAGAAGTATGGAATGGGGGTGGTGAGGGGATTCACCAAAGGCAGAGTGGGGAGGAGAACAGGTGGACTGACTGAAATGCACTGCGGAAGGGAGCAGCCAGCAAGACAGGAGAGGTCTGCTGCGTCATGTGGGTCAGCTCCCTGGCTGGGGATGGAACTTGTGCCAGTGGCTGGGGATACCTTGATAGAGCTGAGACTTTAACCGCTGAGTCACCAGGGAGGCCCTCAGCTGAACTATGTAAATTTTCCTTTTATAGGTCAAAATAGTTGACAGTTGGCAATATCACATGGTTTGACTTACACACAATGAATCTCTCAGACTTTTAGCCCAAAAAAAAAAAAAATCAAACCCGAGAGACTTTACGGTGTGATTCTGTTCACATGAGCTCAAACTGAAAAGCAGGTAGCACAAATCTAGCATTAAGTGGAGGGGAGGAGAGAAGGGTGACTGCAAGGACACACAAAAGGCTTCTGGAACAGTTTCTTATTCTGGGTGCTGATTACACAAGCATGTCCATCTGTGAAGAATCCTTGAAGCTGTGCACAATTGTGCACACTTTTCAATACGATGCACTTGGATTTAACAGTATGCACAGAACCCTTCAGAAGGGGAAATAGCTTGGACTCAGTTCTGAGTAGCAGGCAGACCCAAACCAGGCAATAACCTCCCAAAACCCCAACTAATAACAATCACAAGACAAGAATGAAAATACTGACAGGACGTGCCCTGCCTGCCAGTGGGCGGTGTGATAAAGTGTGGGACAGCACCACCTTGGACCATTCCAAATGGAGGACAGATATGCAGGCACCACAGCACTTTGGTGAGTTTCAAAAGAGTGGTTAGTGTCAAATCTATGTACAAAGGTTCTGTACACACAGGGAAGGACCTTATACAGACCAGCCAGGAGCCCATAGGAAACCTAACGATGATCTAAAGATCTCTTATTAGAGGCAGATCAATGTCTACCACCAAAGGTAACAATCAGTCACTTTTTTCAATCATCCTAGTGTACAGCTGACACCTTCAAAGAAAAATGTTCTTCAAATTCTGAAGGATAAACACAGGAGAGAACAGAAAATTCAGAGTACAGCAGGCAAGGTACAAACTCGAAGCCAAGAAAATGAGGCCGTCAGGAATTTGGGGTCAAAGGGAGCTGTTAGTTGGAAAAGGACAGGCACACTTGCTCATACGTGGAGAGTCAGCCCCCTCCCCCAACCCACAAAGTTTCAAACAAGTGACTCAAGGATGTAAAGCCAAAGATCAAGGATCTTCCTTTTTAATCCAGAAAGGGGGTGGGGGGGGTTTGCCAGGATGGGGAAATCAAGTAGAGACATTCTGGGCATCCATCAGTTTTTTAAAAGCCATTTTTATGGATAAAATTAGGGAAGTACTATGGAAAATATTACATTCCATGGCCCTAGGCCTGAAAAGCCTCTAGATTTGGCACTTTACAAAGTAGAGGTCTTACCTGTCCAGCAGGTAACTTAAAAGTATCTAACACAAGAGAAGCCAAGAGCTCAGCAAAGGAGTCAAATAGGGATCCACTCAGACTGGGGAGAAAATGCTGTGCTTCATTTTACTTTAAAATGGAATCTCAGGGGCCTCCCTGGTGGCGCAGCGGTTAGGCGCTGCACTGTGGAGCTGTTGGCAGCGCACAATGCCACAATGCGAGTTTGACGCCGGCCGGGGAGAATCCCACATGGCGAGGCAGACCTCTCCTGCCTCGCCCGCTGCTCCCCTCATCAGTGTATTTCTGATCTGCCTGTTCTGCTCCCCGCTCTGTCTCTGGTGAGCCCTCTCGCCGCCCCACACCTCTGGCCTGTACCCCAGCTTGTATGCATAAATAAATAAATCTTTAAAAAATAAAATAAAATAAAATGGAATCTCAGTGGTATACTGGATTTAGAGACAGAAAACAAGTGAAACAGACACTTCTGCCTAGGGAAGAAGATGGAGGGGAATAGGAGTGGTGTTGAAAATCAAGCTATTTAAGAGGCAAAAATCAGGAGCAAGATCAAAAGTCAGGAAAACAACCCAAACATGCCCTGCCTGCCAGTGGGCAGTGTGATAAAGTGTGGGACAGCACCACCTTGGACCATTCCAAATGGAGGACAGGTATGCAGGCACCACAGCACTTTGGTGAGTTTCAAAAGAGTGGTTAGCATCCAATCTATGTCTAAAAAACAAATCAGGCCAAACACAGCCACCTGCTATTCAAGGATCCAGATAAATCTGAGGAAGCAACAAAGAAAAGCTAGGGAATGGTTAACCTGCAGTTCAGGACTGGGGACTTCCAGAGGAGGTATAATGAGCCAGGGAGCAGCAAAGGTGGGCAGGCATGCAGGGGGTGTGTTTCCCACTCTTTATACCATGTGTGTGCACATGTTATTTATACCCTTTGGGTAACATGTTTATAAATAACCTAGAGCACAATCTCTACGTCTACTGAGGAAGCCAGCAAGCTCTGTGCACAAGTCCCAAAAGAGAATTAAGAGACACATAAAACCCAGGGAGGAGTTGAGGGGCTAAAGATGAGTGAGACTTGCTGAACATCCCCTCACATCACTGGAACCACAAAGACCCAGCAGGTGGGTGAATATGGCTATAGTGCATGAATGGGGTTTCAGCAGGTTCAGTCTCACAGTAAAGACCCAGAAAATAGCACTCTGTCCTCAACATAGAAAGCAAGAGAAGTCAGGACCTTTCTATCTGGGAGGGCAGGCATGTCTCACCCAATACCAGGGAAATCCCAGGAATCCTCCCAAAAACAAGAAGGGGAAGAAAGCAGGGTAAAAGGTGCTTTAAGCAAAAATACCTAGGTCACATCTCCCTTCCACAGCCCCTGTCCCCTCCAATTCAGAGTCCAATCAACCCTGGGTTATCTTTCTCAAACACCAGATCTCCTGTCTAGTCACTCCCCTGCTTAAAGCTTTCAATGGATTGCCCCACGCCTGGGTAAAGGCCACACATATCACCGGCCTGGAGTGCAGAGCACTCTGAAGAAGGCCCCAGCCCACCTCAGTGCCCTCCTTCCAAAGGCCCACTAGAGTGCCCCCTCTTCTGGGAAGAGAGCCCCACATTTCTACACACACACCCCCAATGTCAGCTGCTGTAGCCCTGCTGCTTCCCTTCACACTCCTCCCCTTCAGCCCAACTCACCTCCAACAGCCCCAACTGTTCTCCCAAAGTTAGGGATCCTGCATCCCAAACACAAGTCAGTAGCCACACCAAGCATGCAGCAGGCCCCCACATTTATTAGGTGAGCAAATGTTGGTCAGGAAGAACCAATGCTGAGAAGAGATAGGGGAATAATTACATGAGAGATGATAAGGTGGTGGTGAAAGGGGGAAATGATAAAGAAGAGAACACTGCCCAGCGCCCGCCTTTGTCGACAGTTCCAAAACTGTTATTTATATTCTTAAAAAATGGTAAGAATTCCCAAAGAGCGTTTGTTTATGTGGCTTACATGTTACTGTAATGTTACTGTGTATTTATTACCTGTGTACCTGTATAAATACCTGTTACCACTCTGTTTGCTGTTTGAGAAAACCTGGTAATTAAGAAAATAATAATTTAAAATACCAACAAAGTTGCTGCATGTTAACAAACATAATATTTTTACAAAAAAACTATTGCAATAGAAAAAGTGAGAAGAGAGGCACTACACTGCGTATTTGCGAATCTCTTCAATGTCTGGTTTAAAAGAAGTAGGATTCTCATGTCTGCTTCTACGTTAAGTCGATAGAATATAGTTTTGATTGGCGTCTATAAAGAAATCTGACCTCACATAAGTGCTTTAATAACTTTTTCAAATAACTATGGCTATTCTTCATTGACACTATACTAAAACACAAGTGGCAGTTTCTTAAGAATCCATGATGTTCATATTTCGTTGCACAAACATCCATTATGCCCTGCACACATATCTCAATAGGATTTTGGAACTTGATCAAGCACTGGTCATTTGGAAAATACTGTTTCACTGGGTTAATCAGATCTTCCAAATGTCTTCACATTTTCATTATAGAACCCCCAAAATGTGCATGTTAATATCACCACTGACATTACCTTATCAGATAAATCTGTAAGTCTGGCTCACAGTGATAGACCAAAATTCTCATTTTCCCTTGAGGGTTCTATCACTAACAACACTAGAAAATATTGTCAGTTTTTCTTAAAGTGGCAAGGCAGTAAAATGTTTGGCAAAATCTCCAAGTCTGAATAACATAACTTGTCTATCAGTTCTTCTTTTGAGTAAAAATAACTCATGAGAAAAGGCTGCTAGTTCAGCTGACAAATATGGGAAGTGCCTTTCCTGGACAACAGCCCCATGGGAGAAGAGCCTCATTCACACTCCCCGCTTCATCACACTGTACTCCAGGGTCTAGATTTACTCTCCAGCATCTGTCCTGCCTTCCTGGACACCCATGAGTCACACCAGCAGCCTCAGCTAGGAGCACCTATACAGAAAACACGACTCCAGGTAAGGGGCAGTGTAAACTACCCACCACAGCTTAGCACCAGTGTAAACACGGGGACAAAGGCCAATACCACTAAGTATTAAGGAAAGAGTCTTGAGGACCCCCAGGAATGTCAAACCACTCTGCGAACAGCTGGCAGGGATATACAAATATTTCCTTTTTTTTTTTTTAATTTATTTTTTTATTTATAATACAAGTTGGGGTACAGGCCAGAGGCATGGGGCGGCGAGAGGGTCCACCAGAGACAGAGCGGGGAGCAGAACAGGCAGATCAGAAATACACTGCTGAGGGGAGCAGCGGGCAAGGCAGGAGAGGTCTGCCGCGCCATGTGGGATTCTCCCCAGCCGGGCGTCGAACTCGCGTCGCCGCTGCCAACAGCTCCACAGCACAGCGCTTAACCGCTGCGCCACCGGGGAGGCCCTATTTCCTTTTTTTTAAACATTTATTTATTTATGCATACAAGCTGGGGTACAGACCAGAGGTGTGGGGCGGCAAGAGGGTTCACCAGAGACAGAGTGGGGAGCAGAACAGGCAGAGCGACAGAAACACACTGCTGAGGGGAGCAGCAGCGAGGCAGGAGAGGTCTGCCACGCCATGTGGGAATCTCCCCAGCTGGGCGTTGAACTTGTGTCTCCGCTGCCTGCCAACAGCTCCACAACATAGTGCCTAACTGCTGCGCCACCGGGGAGGCCCCTATACAAATATTTCTAACAACCAATTTTACAAGGAAGGAAAATGAGACCTGGATAGGCCTGGTCCAGCATGTGGATGCAGCAGGCTTGACACCAGGCCTCTTCCCACAAAACCAGTTACCCTCCACAAATGCTAAAGACCTGGGCAACAGGCCTCCTGTTGAGTTTACAAACAAAAAGAGGTGCCATTTCAAATGCTATTCACAAATACTCTTAGTGACAGGACAGGCAGAAACTTACTAAAGGGACCTCCAAAAGACTGCTAACTCTCAGAGCCCACGATGCTTCAAGATAGCAGAACTCTGTAGGCTGTGGGACTCAAGCTGGGTGCTCCTAGGCAAGGTGGTCAGTGGGGGAGGGTTAAGAAGCAGGATGTGCATGCCTCCTGCTGGGGGCACGAAGTCAAAGTCCCCTCCTGCCCAAAGTGGCTAAGCCAGCCCTGCTGCCCTTATCAGCATTAACACATGCATGGAATGTGGGACTTTGGAAACAATCCTCTCCCCTAGGCATGAACCCATCTGCGGCTCAGGTTCACTGACCACATCTAAAGGCTTGGGTCACCAAGCCCAGTGTTCAACCCACCTGCTCCTGGAGCCTCTTGGCAGGCAAGAAAGGCACCTGCTGACACTGAACCAGGGCACCTCAGAAGACTTGGCCAGTCCTCTTGTCACCGGGATCACCCAGGGCATCCAGACCCACCTACCAAGAGACATCCTCATATTGCTGTGAGGCTACCCTGCCTATGTCCACCACGGGGGACCATGGGCAGTGCCCAAGCACCTCTTATTTGGCCATACTAAGAGAGTACCTAGGAGAGGAGGAACCAAGCTGAATTCCCAGAATAACCAGAGTATCCCCTACATGGCTGTCCTGAAGATATTCAGCATACAGTGCACAAGTTTCCATAAGACAAAGGCTTCCAACATGCCAAAAGGGAAGGAGTTGTGCCTGGAAGGACAGATGGTCCAGAGAGCCTCTGCCCTCCCCAGATTGCGGAGGGGATGATCCCTCCTCAATTTACAAGGGAAAAACCTCCAGCTCCAGGAACTAGACTCCTGACTTTGTCCAAGGCAGTCATGCCCCCATCACTGAAAATTAAAACCTCAGCCATCCTCTGGCCCTAACACTGCTCAGAGGAAGGAGTCCACACATATGTGTGCAGGGCTTCCCTGCACTCATCTGGTTGCATTTACCTCACTCTTAAAACGTCCCTGCACAGATGTCCTAGCTGTGTGATGAGAGACTAAATATTTAACCTGAGTCACTGGCACAGGGAGGACTGATAAAATGACTGGGACCTCAGACGTTATGTTCTGAGGATTTTATTCAAGTGTAAAAATGCCTCCCACAAAACATGGTATGAATTAAGGACCCAAAAATGAATGTCCAGCTTTCTTTTTTTGACACTATCTGCTTAGTATTCTGTCAGGAACTCAGTAGGAATTAGCCTCCCAGTTTTCAAGCAAAGTTGCTGTAGCACCTGACAGAAACCATCAGCCACCTTCTACCAAAGGGAAGGGCAATGAGGTGCCGGGTGGAGTGAAGAGTCAAAAGAGCTGAGCCAGGGATCTACCCCAAGATCACTCACTCTCAAGACAGTTTCCCTGGGTCCATCTACCAAGATACAGATGGAAGTGAGTGAAGAGGGAGAACACCCTGCTTACACACCCCACACCACCCTTTCTCCTAGACTTCCCAGCCAAAACCACTCAGTCCCATCTCCTTCACTGCCCCAGTCCAGGCTCTCTTCCTTCTGGAAAGGACAGCATTTCCTGCCCAGAACACCAACCAACACACTACACCACACCCAGAGGCCTTGCTGCTCCTGCTCACCTCACATGGTAACTGCCCTGAGCAGGCAGGGGCTGTCTTGTGTCCTATCTCCCTACAGATATGAACAGCCCATTGTTCTATCCCAGCAAGGGGGCCAAGTCTTACCTGAAACTCTGGCCTCTTTGTTAGTGGCCCCTTACACATACTGACCAGATAACTCAGTGTTGGTTAGGGTCCATTATCTCTTCCAGGGACGTTGAGGTCAAAGAGAAAAGAGAGCACCGATTCCCTTTGCCAATGTAGGCTTGTCAAGGAGCCATAAGGGGCCCAAATATCACCATGCAAGGCCCTGTCAGGTCACAGAGGCGAACTGGGGCCCAAGAATGCAAAAGCCACCAAAACAGGGGCCTCCGTGGTGGCACAAGGGGTTAAGCCTCAGCATTATGAAGCAATCAGCAGCACTTGAGTTCGATCCCCAGTCAGGGAGCTTCCCATATGGTGCAGCAGACCTCTCCTGCCTCGCCCACTGCTCCCCTCAGCAATGTACTTCAGGAGACCCGCCTGTTCTGCTCCCCAGTATCTGGTGAATCCTCTCACCACTGTGCACACCTCTGGCCTACACCCCAGAACTTGTATGCATAAATAAATAAATCTTAAAAAAAAAAAAAAACACCGAAACAAGCAGCCTTTCAAGGTCAAGAGTCCTGGGCCCCAGATACCTCCTAGATGTCCCTGTAAGCCCAATAGCCTAGGCTTTCCTCCTGCCACCACTCAACTAAGGAGGACCAGGAATAGGTGAGTCCCCCCTAACTCTGGTGCATCTCAAAAACCCAGTAATTAACAGAATCAGTCAATTCTATCAATTTGATCCCTCTGGGCCAAAAGCGCAAGTCTGTTCACGACCACTTCATGTCACACACACTGGTCTATTTGGACGCACCAGAGCAAAGCAGTTCATAATCACTGAGGTCAGGTGGGCTGGTCTATTTGAACTCACCACTTGCTTAATTCGCTTATCGATACAGATTTATCACCTGGAAGAGCAGTGGTTCTCAAACTCAGCTGCACACCAATTCACTTCAAAAGTTTTAGGAAACTGAGTGCCTTGGGCCCACTGCAGAGATGAGCTGGGCAGGCCTCTGCCAGCCCCAGGTGATCCTAATATGCAGAGTTGAGAACCAGGGCACCAGCAGGTAGCCTGTGCCAGGCAGCCTGGGCAACAGCACATACTGGCCATCACCAAGTCAAGTTCCACTGTGTCCACACGGAGACCCACCATTGAAGACCCAGGTCCCACTCTCCCAGCCATCAACCCTCCTCTCCCTTCTCATTCATTTTGAGAACAAGAATTCACCAACAGCTTACTATCTTCCAAAGCAACACAGTGCGGGAACTGCAAAGCCTGTGGACAGGTACTCTCTCCGCCCTCCCCCCCGCCCCCCACTAAAGGGACTCCAACCAGACAGATGAAAAGAAGCCACGGTGGTTCAGACCACATATGAAAGAGGGAAACGGGAGAGAGGGGATATTGTTCTCAAGACACCAGAGGGTCCTTCCCCACTCACTGAGAACCCACACACCCAGAGGTGCTGCTGGGAAAAATGCCTGTGACCATGTGACAGCCTGAAATACATGGGACAAGTCTGCACAGTGGCCACACCCATGCCTGAGCCAGCAGCCATCCATCTCCACAAGTCAACTCCCCACCTAGCAGCACCCCCGAGCCAAGCCCAAGCCTCATGGCAGCCCTTGGAATTCTCAGGGAATGCATGGAGAGAGCTGGTAGGGCAGCCTTTGGGAAACTGGGACACCTCACCCACACCCTACATGCTAGGGAAGGTGATCGTTCAAACAGGAAGCAGGCATTCACTATGTATGACACACTTCACATGCAGCAGCAAGGCTGTGGCCTAGAGGCAGCTGGCTGCCTGACCACCAGCAAAATGACATGTTCTAACCCCAAAGCTACACTAACCCTACCCTCCACCCACATGGGACATTACCAAGACAAACATAAAAACAAAAGGAGGGGCTCGGAACTCCCCTGCTCACATCAAGGCTTCACACTCCCCATTCAGTCCAGCACTCCCAAGGTAGAGGTACCCCTGGTCTGGTATTCCCTCCAGGACTGTGGCAGGGCCTGAAGTCAGCTCCTGGCTTTCCCTTCCTTATCAAGCTCACTGGGGGCCCACACAAAATCCCCACCCCCACCTGCATTTCCTGCTTTGCCACTTCAGGCTAAAACTGGTCTCTAAGGAGAGCCTGCAGTCCCTCACAGCACCCTCCCCCAGCCCAGGTTCCTAACCCTTAGGGCAAGGCCCTCCCAGGATAAAGTGTAGCAAGGCCAGTGCCAGGTAAAGTTAAAACTGATCTGGTTTGTTCAGAAGCCCCCAACCATGAGGTAGGATCATCTTGGAGAGGGAGGGTTCTGTCTCCTCCCCGCCTCTCCCCACCCCCCCAGTTCCCCCACCCCTCCCTGATGGGATCTCAGACCTCACCGGACTCCACACTACACTGGCCCTCACAGGCTCTTGAATCAAAGGCATTTACACTACAGTCTCAGTCTGACAGTTGCTTGGTTTCAGCCCCTGCAAGTTATTTAACTTCTGGCTCTTGTCTAACTGCGAAGACTATAGAAGAAAATACCAAAATGACTATCTCCCAGTCCTTTAAGGCTGACCACTTGTTAGCAAGTGTGTAAGCACCAGAGGGCAGAGATCAGCCAATTTAATCTAGTCAAGGTTAGGCACTGCATTTGTGCTCAAAAATTTTTGTGGAATGAATAAAAAGCTTGTGAAAGAGCCTTACAGGTACCTGGCATGCAGTGGGTGCTCCTGTGCCAGCTTCTCCTAAACAGCAGCATCTACAGGGTCAAACTCTTTGTCACCATTCTCCTGTCTCCCCAGTCACAAGCACATAGCCACTGACTTTCTAAAACTGAATGCAATCATTCCCCACTAACACCCCTCTCCTGGGCCTCCCTGGTGGCACCATGGTTATTAAGCGCAGCACTACGAAGCTATCCAGAGCCACAGCAGCACGAGTTCGTTCCCCAGCCAGGGAGATTCCCACATGGAGCGGCAGACCTCTCCTGTCTTGCCCGCTGCTCCCCTCAGCAGTGTGTTTCCGTCGACCTGCCTGTTCTGCTCCCCACTCTGTCTCTGGTGAATCCTCTCACCGCCCCACACCTCTGGCCTATACCCCAGCTTATATGCATAAATAAATAAATCTTTAAAAAAAAAACAAAACCCTCTCCTACAGCCAACCTGAACTCAATGCTGAATTCAGGCATCCCTGGCTCTCCTCCAGCCCAGAGAAAGCCCCTCCTACCATGCCTTAAATGCCCGTGGTGCCCTTTGTGCTCCATTGGTCATAGTGCCAGCCTTTATCATACCATCTTACAATAGTTTGTTTGCTTGTCTGTCTGCCCAGGATGAACTCTGGAGGGCAGCCATATGTGTATGTAAACCCAAGTTCTGTTCCCATTTCAGATATAGAGACACTAAGGCTCAATCAGTGTCCAAGGTCACATGGAGAGTAAAACAGCAAGGCCAGTGTCACACTTCCCCTTTCACTGCCCTCTAGGAGTCCTTAGCCAGGATTTCACATGGAGCCAAGAGGAGAAGAATCTGATTTGTTGTTTCTTCTTCTTAATGGTGAAAGCCACTGGAAGCAGCAGGAGCAGCCAGGAAGATGAGCCCCCACCCTTCCAATGATCAGGTCACAAGAGGCAGTGGCCATCAGGCCCTGTGGGCAAGACAAGCCATGGGGTGGAGCTGACTGCTCGAGGCCAAGAGGCCAAGCAAAAGAGCAGAGCCACAGGTCCCCTGGGTAAACTGAACTTTATTCCTTCTTCACTCTTCCAACTCTCCAAAACTGCCCACCCAGCCCTTCAAGGACTAGCTGCTGATTAAAAGGTACTACTCCCACCCCCAGATTTGACCCTAGGAGACAATAAGGACTCCAGGAAGGCAACAGGCCTGTCAGCTCAATAATGCAAAACCCTGCTGCCTCAGTCCACAACAGCTGACTTCAAGTGGACCGGAGGCTGTGCTTATTAACAAAATGAGAAATTTGATCTATGGAAAAAAAACACTACGTGAGGATTCATCCAGGACTGCAGCTTGTGGAGAAGGCTGGGCCACTGGCCAAGACCAGAGTGTTAAGATGGGATTCTGTCTACCTGTCCCAAGAACAGGTACCTTGCACATCAACTCTGCCCCACCTCACCTTCCCATCTCCTTCCAGCAATTGTAGCAATCATTTCAGTTTTGCTCTAATTAAAGGCCCGACTCCCTCGGGCGGCTTCTTTCTCTATGTACAGCCAGCAACCAAAGAGACACTTTTCTTTTCAGGAATCACTTGTAAAAGCCGAGTGACTAATCTACAAGTCCCAACAACTAGCAGGAAAACACTGCAGGGAGAAATTCTGGGCACACACCAGCACTCGAGAAAACAGCCACAGAAGCTGGCTAACAGGCACTAAGCAACAACTCAGAACTGGCCTTCAGAAAGTTAGGATCCAAAGGAAAGCTGTCGACCCTTGGAAGCATTGACCCCAAGGCAATCAGGTGAGGTGCCCCCTCCCAACCTCCTAAGTCTACTGCCTGTGCAAGGAACCTAGAGATTTTTCTAAATTGAGTTGCACAGAACTAAAAGTTCCCTCACTGGCAGGGTGACTAGTCCCGGGTCAAAGGATTCAGTTCAGTCCCCAAGTATCAGCCTCCCACCCAAGCCCCTTTGGTGCTAAGTGCCTGGTAAGTCAGCAATCTCACAAAGCTTTGTCTCTAGAGGCCAGCCTGCGGCAGGCCCATCTGCTTTTTTTCAGACCAAGCCAGCAACCCTGCTCTGCTAAACATACACTCTCTCCTTGAGCCAGGGCTACAGACCAGCCACATGGCCTGTGCTCCTGAAAATGTCTGCTGAAAGGCCCAGGGAGTCCAGACACTGGCAGATGGGAATGGAGAGGAAGAAGTAAAGCCAGGAGCCAGGAAGCAATAAATGCTAGCTCCAGGAAAGTTCTGGGTTTGGGTGACCCAGCTCCATCTGGGCTCCCTGGAGAACAGCCCCAAGTTCAGCATAGAAGCTCTGGAGGCCCCTCCACTACCTGCCAGTTCTTCCCCCTCCCCCAGCACAAGAGGCACAGCAATCCCCACATCAGTCAACAATCCACCGCCACAGGATTCCTATGGGCAAGGCTCTGCCCCTCCCCCCCACCACATATGTCAGAGGGGTGGCCTCCCTGGGTTACACCCCTACTGCTGTTGGGGAGGTTGGGAGGGGGGGGAACAGGACCTAGCTTTCCAGATGTGCCTGGCAACTCCTACTAGAAAAGACAGTGGGGGTGGAAGGGATAGAAGACAGGGATAAATAACTTCAAAACCTTTCCAGCCCACCCAGATCAGCACTGGGTTCCCTTCCCCAGGCAGTCCCACGCTATTCTGGGTGGGGCCGCTGGGAGCATTATCTGGCCGCCTTCCCTCCTCTCCGTAAGTCACTACCCCCCTGGGAGAGGCATCCCCGCCCCCCACCACCACCACTACCAGCTAGGCCTGTGTATGAACCATCTTGGTAGATAAACAGAGTGACAAGTGGGGCCCTTCAACCCCCTCCCTCCCTCTGCCAGCCGATCCCCTCCCCCAAGCCCATCTCTCTTCCTGCCAAGCGGCTGCCTACAGGAGAGGTCTGGGGGCAGGGCAACGACCCCACCAGCTGCAGGGCCCGGCCTCGGAAAGCGGCACCTCAGGTCCGACCCTGCCCCTGCCCAGGCGGGTCTTTCCGTGAGGAGAGGGCAAGTGAAGAGGAGCGAAGACAGTGCAGGGCCACAGTTCTGAAATAACAAAATCCCCTGTGAGAGGCGAACGCGGGCGCAGCGCTGTTTGCATAATGGGAGCCCGCCCGCCCGCCTGTCAGGCAGCGCAGCTCGCCCGACGCTGTTCGGATTAGATTGCTAATGAAAAGGCACAAAGAGCCAGCGCTCACACGCCCGCCGACCCCCGCTCCGCCGACCCGCGCCCTGGCATGGCGCGGCCCCGGGGGCTTTGTACCCAGGGTCTTCTGCCGCCCACTCCCCGCCAGTCAGCTGAACCACAAAGCCAGGGCGGGCTGGGTACTACCAGGGGTACCGCGTACGCCCCAGCGCCGACCAGCCGACGCGCGCGCCCCGCTCACGCGCGCAGTACCCACGTCTGTCGGGCGCGCGCCCGCCCACGCCCATCTCCCCGGGGGCGCGCCCGGTCTGCGGCCCCCGCCCGTGCCCCCCGCCCTCCCCGGCCGCCCCTCACCTCTCGTGCGTCGGCGGCGGCGCTCCGCCGGCCGGCCCTGCCCGCGGTTCCTCGTTCTCGGCGCCCGGCCCGCGCCGCCCGCGCCCGTCCAGTCCGCCTGCCGCCGGCCCGGCTCGGCTCCCCGCCCAGCGCACCCCGAGCGCCGCTCACAGCCGCCCGCCCAGCGCCATCTTGGAAGCTTGTGACGTCGGCACCGCCCGCTCACCCCTGACCCACATCTGAATGGGCGAACAGCGGACCGGGGGCGGAGCCTAGTGGGGCAGGGGCGGGGCTTGAGGGGGCGGGGATGGACCGGCGTGCGGTCCGAACACTGGGCGGGGCGGTCGGCCACAGGACGGCGGCGTGGGGGAGGGGCACGTAGGAGGCACCCTGAACCCAGACCCTGGGTGCCCTTCTGGACCCCGACAAGGTTGAGGGAGCGGGACATCAACCTGGCCCCCGAAATACCCAGATCGCACAGCTCCCAGGAAGAGGACTCTAGCGCCCCACAAGCCCACCCCCAAATCCCACATTCAGAGCAGAGCACTTATAGCCTAACCCTTACCCTCGAAATCCCCCACTGGTGACCCACAGTGGTTTGCACCCCACCTTCCGGCCACCTTGGCACCCCTACTCAATGCCTCTCGCAGAGGCCCCAGCGTAAAAGGCACAGCCCAGGGGCTGCAGGTCTGGTCCCCTGGAAGGTCTGAGCGGTTTTGGGTAAGAAAAAGGGGAGCCCCTACCCCTCACCTCAGCGTCCCTCGGGCTGGTGCGCCCCGCAAGCCCCAAGGGCGGCCCTACCTGCTCAGAGGGCGTGGAGGTCGCCAGCAAACCTCGCTTAGCCAGCCTCTTCCGGTGACCGCAGCCCCTCCAGGCCTCTGGGGTCAAGCAACCGAGCCTAAGCTGGCCCTCTCAGACCCAGTCGCGTGGCCATCATTCGGATGGCCTTAGGAGAGCTGCAGCTGACCGTGAGCGGTGGCCACTTCTCCAGGGAGTTCGTAAAGGACCTCACGCTACTTTGAACACCAAACAAAGGAACATACCACCGTTAAAGTCTCAGCGGAACCCAGCTTTGCTGTGTAGGAAGTTGTGCCCTACTAGCACTACTCAAAATTGAAAACAAATGTAGTAACCCCTCAGAAAGGCTGATTATGCGATTGTCCTTCCCAAATGTATAAATTTAATGTAACCCTAACAGGACACTTCTTAGACTTAGACGTAACAAAATTCTAAGTTCACCTGGAAGAATAAATAGCCAAAAACAGCTTTTATTTCCCTTCTGGGAACAAAAAAGGAATGATGGTAGAATCATCCTAACAGGTGTTAAAACAAATTATAAAGCTACTGAATTCAGTGCAGTGCAGAACCCAGAAGGAAATAGAAAGCCTAGAAACAGATCCTAGAAATGTTAAGAACATAGGAGTTTGAAAGGAAATATCAAACACCTGTCTGTGAAAAAGAGGCCTATCAACCATCCCTGAAGAAGTCAAGTAACATTCCATGAATGGAACTCATGAGAGTACTCATTATATGAAGAAACTACTGAAAAAAAACAAAACTGTGAATATGCTACTAGCCAAAGCTATGGAAAATCAAACTACAAGATGCCTGAGGGATTTGGGGGGTTTTTCACCAAATTAGAAATCAATTTCAAGTGATAACAGGAAAAACATACATAGGGATCTGGTAGGTAATCATTCTCAAATACTGTTGGAAGATTTTAAGTTCCCTCAAAATTACTGACCATGAATTTGGCAGCCAATATTAGCTAAAAATAAAATTCTACAAAAATGATTGTACCGTCTTGAACCAGTAATTTCTCTTCTGGAGTTCTGTTCTAAGGAAATTAACCACATTTGCAAACTGTGTGCTCGATTATCTGACTCTAACCAGACCATAAACCCAGTGCCAAGAACATGCCTGAGAAGTAATAGGCACTTAATAGTTATATTTGCACTTGAAAATTAATATACAGGCCTCCCCGGTGGCGCAGCGGCTAAGCGCTGTGCTGTGGAGCTGTTGGCAGCGGCGACGCGAGTTCGACGCCCGGCCGGGGAGAATCCCACATGGCGCGGCAGACCTCTCCTGCCTTGCCCGCTGCTCCCCTCAGCAGTGTATTTCTGATCTGCCTGTTCTGCTCCCCGCTCTGTCTCTGGTGAACCCTCTCGCCACCCCACGCCTCTGGCCTATACCCCAACTTGTATGTATAAATAAAAAAAAAAAAGAAAATTAATATACAATCACATTTTTCAAAGCGTCATTTATAATAATGAAAAAGTTATACACAAAGTAAATGTCTGAAATTGGGGACTGGTTAAGTGACTCACATGATGGGTTTTTAAGCAGCCATTATGGACACTGCCTATAAGGAGATTTGCTGGTGTTAAAATGTGCAAAATGATATTAAACAAAAAACCCGCAAACTACAAAACTGTACATACTGGATGCATACAAAATATTAATTCACAGAGAAGCAAGTAAAGACAAGATATCAAAATATTTACGAAAAATCTCATACAAGTATACAAGTATATTTCAATAAGCTTTTTAAAAAGGTTTTTTTTAAAGATTGATTTATTTATACATACAAGCCGGGGTACAGGCCAGAGGCGTGGGGCAGCAAGAGGGTTCACCAGAGACAGAGCGGGGAGCAGAACAGGCAGATCGATGGAAATACACTGCTGAGGAGAGCAGCAGGCGAGGCCTGCCATGCCATGTGGGAATCTCCCTGGCCGGGCATCGAACTTGAGCTGCCACTGCCGCCGACAGCTCCACAGTGCAGTGCTGACAGCTCCACAGTGCAGTGCGCAACCGCTGCGCCACCAGGGAGGCCCTAAAAAGCTTATTTTTTAAAAAGTAACATTTCTGATTGGAGAATTTCTAGTTATACTGAAATACTTCTTTTAAAACTTACTAATTCTCCTCCTTCCCCAGTGCACCTCTCCTCTGAAGTAATATTAACAGTTTGGTGTGCATCTTTACTCCCTTCTCTGACATAGAAATGTATCTGTTCAGATTACAAAAAAAGGTCTGTTTTGAAACTATGAAATATATATAATCTATAAATACATATAAACTCTGTAAAATACTGTATAAACTCTTAAGTCACTGCAGAACTTATGCTATACTTGTTCTTCATCCCCATCACAGACATCTTTCTAGCTCATATCCATAATGTACCTTTTTTTTTTTAAGATTTATTTATTTATGCATACAAGCTGGGGTACAGGCCAGAGGCGTAGGGCAGTGAGAGGGTTCACCAGAGACAGAGTGGGGAGCAGAACAGGCAGACTGACAGAAATACACTGCTGAGGGGAGCAGCAGGTGAGGCAGGAGAGGTCTGCCTCGCCATGTGGGAATCTCCCCAGCCAGGCTTCGAACTCACTTCGCCGCTGCCGACAGCTCCACACTCAACCACGCTCAACCACTGCACCACCAGGGAGGCCCCATAATGTAATCTTTAATAGCCAACAAAGATGCCATGGTATAGGGGTTCTAGAAACTCTTCCCTTAATCATAGCTATTCAGGTTCTTTACAGTTTGGTGCTACTAGACAGGGTTTTGTTGTTGTTGTTGTTGTTAAGTCCTTGGATATATAGCTTTACATGCTCTTGCTGTTACTTGTGTCTAATAATTTACTGGAAGTGGCCTCCCTGGTGGCACAAGGGATTAAGTCTCAGCACTATGAAGCTATCCGCAGCCAAAGTAGCACAAGTTTGATCCCCAGCCAGTGAGCTAGCCCACATTGGTGCAGCAGACCTCTCCTGTCTCCCCTGCTACTCCCCTCAGTATTATATTTCAGTAGATCTGCCTGTTCTGCTCCCCACTCTGTCTCTGGTGAATCCTCTCACTGCCTGCACCTCTTGCCTACACCCCAGTTCTTCTACACACACACACACACAAATTCTTTTCACTGACAAGCAATCTTGTAAAAGGTATATTGGTGGGTGAGGTAATGTGGAATCATACAGAAGCAGGGCTAGGAAAACCAACAAAAATTTGGTTTTGCACCCAACTCCCTCTACATTCTCTGATTATCTTTCCCCATCAGTCATTTGGGAATAGTAGTGGCACCTGCCCCTGTGGGTTATTGAGAGAATTGAATGAGAAGAAACAGGGCACGTAGAGTACAGAATCAAACCCTGGTAAGTCCTGGGGAAAGTAGCTATGATTGTTATGTAGGATGGATCAGGTAAGGACAGTAGAGCTGATTTGTAACTTTTTTTAAAAAAAAAATATTTATTTATGCATACAAGAGCTGGGGTGTAGGCCAGAGTTGGGGGGAGATGAGAGGATTCACCAGAGACAGAATGATAAGCAGAACAGGCAGACTGACTGAAATACACTGCTGAGGGGAGCAGCAGGTGAGATAGGAGAGGTCTGCCGCGCCATGTGGGTTAGTTCCCTAGTCAGGGATTGAACTCTTGCTGCAGTGGCTGGATAGCTTGATATTGTTGAGACTTTAACCCCCTGCAGGGGTTAAAGGATCCCAGGGAGGTCCTGCCCACTTAACTTTGAATTACCAATAAACACTTTTTCAGTTTAAGTATGTCCCATGTGGTATCTCATCTCATCCCTGCCTATCAAGCTCAAGCGAACCTAGAAAAATCTCCATTCCTTGTACATGCCTTGATTTCTCCTCCCACCTCTGGCCATTAACATCCAGGGCTCCCAGCCTGGGCCATCCTTCTTCCTTCTCTTACCTTTGCCTAGCAAACTCCTACTCAGCTCAGATATCATCTCCTTAAGAAGTCTCCCTGACCCAGCTGCTTACCTTGACACAATGCTGATGATTCTGTTGGGCAGTTGCCATGAGGGCAGAAAGACTTTGTCTTGCTAATTTTTATTTATACCATATCTAGCTTATGCCTGCCACCAAGTAGATTCATGACTACAAGTCAAATGAATGAATGAATTTACTCCTAATACCCCTCCCCCTCACTTTCCTCCTGCCTCAGTGTGCCCAATCTACTGTTTCCAAAACCATGTGCAGCTCTTTCACTTCTCACAGGAAAGGCAATGTGGGTGGTATACACAGAAGACAGAGCGGCGCTGCAGGAACGTGGTGTTCAGGTCAACTGGGTAGTAAAATCTCTCTTGCAAGGTAGCAGCCCCACACAAATTCTGGTTACTGATACTGGCTCCCAGCATCGAATGTTCACTCTAAGTGTGGGCAAAACTCTTTACATACTGGGCCTGTGGTTTCTCATCATGGCCTATAAGAAGGGTATTGTTGGGCCTCTCTGGTGGCACAACAGGTTAAATCCAGCACTATGAAGCTATCCAGAGCCACTGCAGCACTAGTTTGATCCCCAGCCAGGGAGCTTCCACATGGCGCAGCAGATCTCTCCTGTCTCACCTGCTGCTCCCCTCAACAGTGTATTTCAGTTAGTCTGCCTCTTCTGTTCCCTACTCTGTCTCTGGTGAATCCTCTCACACCACCCCCCACACACACACCTCTGGCCTACACCCCAGCATTGTATGCATAAATAAATAAATCTCTAAAAAAAAAAAAGAAGGGTATTGTTACTGTCCCCATCTTATAGATGAAAAAGCTGGGACTCAAAAAGGTAAGTCATTTGCCCAAGGTCATACAGCCAAGCTCAAACCCTTGCCCTTCTGGCAAGCATGAGCTCACTGCACCCTCTTAAAACTGCACACCACCTGAAGAAAAGTCCCCCAATATGCATATTCCTTCAAATGAAGGCTGCACCTTGTTGGGGGCCCTGACTTACACCTCGGCCTCCTCTCACTTTGCTATCCCATAGTCTTGGACATCCTGAGCCCAACAGAAGTCACACTCTCTGTTGTCATTCAACCAACAGTTATTGACATTGATGCTAAGGTGGGCACCAGGCTAGTGAACAGCAGAGACGTGACCATGGAAGACCCCTGGCTCTGGAAGACCAAGGTCAAGGAGGGAGACAAGAGAGTACTTAAGGGGGCTGGAGCTGACAAGGAGAGGTGAGGGCTGCTTTGCTCTACCAAGGAAACTGACTGCCTTGGTGTGTGAGGTCGTCGAAGGGACTTTTTCCATACTGTGTCCTCTTCCTGGTACATAGCCAGCTCCAACGTGGCTCCTGCATTGTTTTCCTGAGTGTTCTTCCTAAAACAGTTGCCTTTCACTCTTTTTGTGTTTCCCTCTTTCCCTTCCAGTACTTGTATTAATTTCTCACGAGCTGCCTTTCTCCCTTGCCTGTACCATCCTTGACAACCTTGCTCACCATCTCCTGTGCTCATGAGAACAGGAAGGGGTTCATTGTGAGCAAGGATCATCCACTGATCCTGCAACCAGTGCTGAGGACCAAATACCTACATGATCAAGGATGATTTGGTGCTTATATGAGTCAACAGGTGAGACCTGAGACCAACCGGGATTGAAGGCAGAGTAAAGTGAAGAGAGAGGGTCTTTAGTGTACCTCAGAGAAATATGGCAGGGCAGGGCCAGGTCATTTGGGGATCTTGGACACATTTTCGCTGGAGGCATGTGGAGGAAGCCAGTCCCCCAACAATCCAGGGAAGAGTCGGGGAAGCCAGGATAGTCCTGAAACCCAGCTGAAAGCAGTGGTACTATCATCTGGTAGACAGGTAACAGGTAAAAAGTTAAGTTGGCCAGGACATTCTGTTAAATGGAAAGAGCAAGAATCAGAACAGTAGGTACAATGTAATCACATTTGTGGGCCTCCCTGGTGGCATAGCGGTTAAGCGGTGACATGAGTTAGATGCCCAGCAGGGGAGATTCCCACATGGTATGGCAGACCTCTCCCTGCCTTGCCAGCTAAAGATTTTATTTACTTATGCATACAAGCTGGGGTATAGGCCAGAGGCGTGGGGCAGAGAGAGGGTTCACCAGAGACAGAGTGGGGAGCAGCACAGGCAGATAGACGGAAATACACTGCTGAGGGGAGCAGCAGGCACGGCAGAAGAGATCTGCTGCGCCATGTGGGAATTTCCCTGGCCGGGCATCGAACTTGTGTCACCGCTGCTGACAGCTCCACAGTGCGGTGCTTAACTGCTGCACCACCAGGAAGGCTCAATAAATAAAATCTTAAAGACAAAACAATGTAATCACATTTGTGGTTTTTAGAAATTATGTGTGTTTCCTTTCCTATGAATGCTTGTAAATTACTAGAGAAAATTGGGGCCAATTTATGGAAGTAGGCGGACTAGGGGGAGGAATGAAAAGGCCACTTCATTTTTTTAAGATTTATATATTTTTTAAAAAATTTTTAAAGACGTATTTATTTATTTATTTATGCATACAAGAACTGGGGTGTTGGCCAGAGGCATGGGATGGTGAGAGGATTCACCAGAGACAGAGTGGGGAGCAGAACAGGCAGATTCACTGAAGTACACTGCTGAGGGAAGCAGTGGGCGTAACAGGAGAGGTCTGCTGCGCCATGTGGGAATCTCCCTGGCCAGGGATTGAACTTGTGCTGCAATGGCTGCGCATAGCTTCATAGTGCTGAGATTTAACCCCTGCGCCACCAAGGAGGTCCAGACTCTTCACTTTTAACAAGATACTCCTTGAATTGTTGGAATTATTACATCTATGTATTACTTTCTTTTTTTAAGATTTATTTTTTTATTTTTGCATGCAAGCGGGGGTACAGGCCGAAGCCGTTTGGCAGCGAGAGGGTTCACCAGAGACAGAGCAGGGAGCAGAACAAGCAGTTCCACTGAAGTACACTGCTGAGGGGGGCAGCGGGCGAGACAGGGGAGGTCTGCTGCGCCATGTGGGAAGCTCCCTGGCTGGGGATGGAACTTGAACTCATGCTGCAGTGGCTGTGATCGCTTCAACTGTGATAGCTTCTACCTTCGTAGTGCTGAGACTTAACCCCTTCGCCACCAAGAAGGCCCCTACTTTTATTATTTTTGAGAAAAGCAATTATGAAATAAAGAATAAGAAAAATCTTGGTGAGGTCTCCCTTTCTCACCTGCCCTTGTTTGACCTTAAACTTCTCCAGGCCCTGGGCGTTCCTCCCTCATCCTTTGCCTTCTTGGTATCCTCTACCATTAAAGTTAGGCTGGCAGGGCCTGTCAGCAGGAGGCTGTTGTTTTCTGTGCCTCAACAGGTTCATGGATAGAAGAAGGAGAGGACCATGTCTTCCCTCTGACATGGCATGGTGAAGACAAAGGCAAGCAGGCCTGTGTTTCTGGGGGAAGCTACTGGAGAAGCAATCGGACCTGGATCAAATCCCAGCTGCATCATGGCCAGTCAGCTGCTCCAGAACTGGCCTCCCTCAACCTTAATTTGCAACTGTAAAATGGGGTTAATAACCCTATCTATTTGCCCCATTGGCTTGGCTGGGGTGGGTAGAAACCAAGCAGAAGAACCTTAGCAGATGGAAGGGGACAGGAGAAAGTGGACAGAAAAAGTATGGAATGTAAGGCAATATTCTACTTCCCCAGTGAAGCTCCTTTCCAGCAGCCGAAGAGATATAGAAGTGGAGAAAGAACCCTAGTCGGGGACAAAACAGGGGCACCTAAGAACCTCCCACAGACTCTGCTTGAGTTAACTAGAGGGAAGGGAGTGGACAAAGGTCACATGGGGTGTGTGAGGGTGGAGGGTGGGAGGAGTGGAATTTAATTTCCAAATTCATGCTTTCAGGTGACTTTCTTCAGGGAGATTTCCCCCAGCACCAGGGCCCAGTGGGGCTTCCTGTGGCAGTGGGGGAGGGAGCAACTCCCTCATGACTAGGATACCAGGAAGCCCCCAGGCTGGGGCAGCAGCCTCTGGTCACAATCACGAGGGAGGCTGGACCCAGTGGCCCTTATCTGGCCTGACCTTGCAGGGCTGACCACACCCTCCTTCTGGAAAATGTGGCCCCCCTGCTCTCTCTGAGGCCTCTTTCTCCTTAAATCCTGATGGTCCTGGGTGGGGTTTCAGCACCCAATTCTACCCCTTGGTCCAATGCTTTGGGATGCCTTCACTGGCCCCAGCTCACAGTCACCCTTCCAGAGGCCTCTTGTTGAAGACCCTCAGGTATCTCTGACTCAGCAGGTCTGTGCCTGCCCACTGTCCCCTCCCTCCCCACAGTGTAGCTCACTTTGTTACCCAAGTCCTAACTGCTGGCCACTCCCCACCACCTTTTGCCCCCTCCCCCCCAGCTCTACCAATTTGAATTCCTGACTATCCCTCCCAATGGCCTCCTCCCTGGATCCAGGCCCTGCCCCCAGGCTGTGGGACGGAATCTTCCAGATAAGGGCACAGGGCAAAGGGACACACCTGGGTTCAGCCCTGGCTCAGCTACCAGCCTCCTGAATGACCTTGATGAATGACCTCCCCTCTCAGAGCCTGAGTCTCTCCTTCTGTAAAGGGGGTAAATAATTACACCCTTTAGAGAGGGTTGGAGAGGGCTGCTCAGAGCAGTGGAGCAGTGCATGAGTTAAGGCACAGAAGGCAGAGGGTGAGGGGTGAGTAAAGATCAGTTTCCCAGGGGTATCCGAGCCATGAAGAAAAGCCCCTCTCCCCAGCGCTTTCCTGGGTCACAAGCCAGGTGGTGCCTTTCCTAAGTTGGGAATGGTCAGCTCCTAAGCCCCATGCTGCTCCCTGCTAGGGCCTTGCTTTGTGCACTGGCTCAGGTGCAACATGGAGTAAGACCCAGTTCCATGGAGGAGGTAGCAAGTAAATGAGTAATTCCAGGGCACAGGGGTTCTGCCTGGGGGCTGTCCAGGCATATAGGAGGGGCCGCTAAATCCAGTAAGGGAGGGGCATATGGGGAAGACCATCCCAAGATGGTTGCGGGGCACTTTTGAAGGACATCTTGTAGTGAGCTGGCTGAAAGGACAGGGCAGCCAGAAGGTCAATTTTATTTTATTTTGTTTTTCTGTTTATTTTGAGATAATTTTACGTGTTTGCAAAAGTTACAAAAATGGGGAGGCCAATTTGAGGGAAGAGGGAATTGAGGCTGTGTCTAGGATCTTATCCTCACCTAGAAGGGCTAAAAGGGTGGTTCAGAATTCAGATTCAGCCCTCATCCCACTCTCAGGTTGCTCATGAGGGACCAAGTGCCCAGGAGGACACCCTCTGGCCAAAGTTCCCTGATCAAGGGTGTGTGGCAGGCAAGGTCTCCCAGAGTGAGGGCAGTGTGCTAGAGGTCCATCTAAGCAGGCAGTTTGTGAGATGGTCAGGTAGGGGAGGTTTTGAAGGGAGTTTACCTGTGGGTTCAGGACACAATGGGACATAAACGCCTGTAGTCAAATATCAGATACCAGGTGCTTTGAGAAAGGGGGACCCGCCAAATACAGGGCATCCCAGCCAAGAACAGACTCCCTTCAGACTTCCCACCTGCCACCTCAGACAGGGAGAGAGGGTGCTGAGCTTAGGGGCTGGCTGAAGCTGTCAGGCCATCTGGAATGTCAGCAATGCCATCATGGCCCCCAGGACCTCTGTGCCCAGGCTTCTAGAGCGAATGCCACCTGGTTTCACAAGTCTAGACTGGCCAAGCATGTGCTATCTTAGGTGGAACACCTGCTCTCCCAGACCCCACCATCTAGTCTCCAAATCCCACCTCTATAGGGGTGAGTCAGGCAGAATAAGGTGTGACCAAAATGGGAGGTGAGCTTAAAATGGGTTCAGGGGTGTCTCTAATCTTTTTATATTGTGTCCTTGTTCTGCGAACACATATTTCATCTCATAGAATCATTCTGAAGCTGATTCACCTTACCTTTTGAAAATGCACAGTGGCAGAGGGTGAAGGAAACGAGTACCAAGATGTAGAGGAAAGTTAGCAGAGTTAGTAGAGGGCTGCTAATAGGGGTCTCTAACAGGATGGGTTCCCACAACAAGTGGGTGCGAGAGACTGGAAAGGTGCCGCTTGGCTGTCTTCATGCTGCTTTTTGGGGAGAGCTGTTTTTGCTCCTCACACTGCGCTTCAGGCTCCTTGTTTGTGAAAGGGGGTAAACCATGTCAACATTGTGGGGGAGTAGGAAGTAAGGTCCTGATGAGATACGATTGAAAGCCTCTCCTCTGTGGGGGAAGGCTGGTGAGGTGCAGAGACCTGCCCTGACCAGAGGCCCCTGGGCAGAAGTGGACAGTGCCGAGACAGGCTCAGTGACCCTTGTTACAGAAGTCTAAACTCACTAGATGCTGCTCCTTGCCCACTCTGTATGTTCCTCTACCCTCTGGCCGCCCGCCTTCCTAGCCCCTGTTCTCTCCTGGGCAGGCCTGTACAGGTTTGGGCCTCCAGGTAACCTGGTTAGTTCAGGAGAGAGTCTGGTGCTGCCAGGACCAGGCATCCACTGCTACACCCTGTGCCCTCCTTGCTAAGCCTGTGTGTTCTCCTCTCCTGCCTTCTCCAAGCCTTCAGTTCTCAGGATACTGGGAAGTTGGGGGAAGACTGGCTGAACCCAGAATCATCTGCCCCAGTTCCTAGATTCCCATGCCAGGTCTTCCAGTTTTCTTGGTATGTGTTTGGGTCCTGACCCTGGGCTAGGGGCATACAAAAGTCACTCAAAACACCACTTCCCTGTTCCCAACCCAGCATAGATGAGGAAACTGAGGTTCAGAGAGGCCTTCTAGATTTCCACTGGTGGACCAAGTTTCAGACCCAGTTGACTGGGTTTCCTGTCCCAGTTGCTCCATAGCTCTCTGACCTTACTTCCCCCCACCAGCCAGGCCTTGACTTCTTAATTTATTCACTAAGACTTCCTGTGGGCTCCAAGAAACTAGGATTTGGAAGAGTAGTGTGAAGAGGGAGGACTTCCTGTGCCTGGGTGTCAGAACTGGGGGCTAATTAAGGAAGAAGTCCCCTTAGGCATGTGAGGGGTTTCCCAGACTATGGAACAAAGGAGGGGAGGAAAACAAGGCTGATCAGAATCTGAATCTCGAGTGTGCAGGAGCAAAAAGATATTTTCTGCTCACCAAGACTTTGGGGCTCAGGGCCTGAGCAGGCAAGTGTGGACCCAGACAACTCAGTTCAGGTGGACCGACCCTAGGGATCAACTCTTACTGCACCCAGGCTGCCCCCTGGTGGCAGTGAAAGGAAGCTTTCAAGGACTGACGAAGCCCTTTCAGGACAGGAGGCTCAGCAGCTTGTGGCACCTACTTACTCCCAATCTTTTTCCCTCTTCCTGTGCCAATGCTTCCTGAGAGTCCCTATATGAGGATAATGTCTCATTATTCTCATGTCTCAGGGCCTTTGCTTCTGCTGTTCCCACTGCCTAGATAACCCTCCCTCTTCCTGAGCCAGCTATCCACATCCTTATCTTACTTAAGAATGTCATCCTTACCTGTTCCAATGTCCATGGTCAGAACTAGCAAAGCCTTCCTCTACTGCACATGTCTTATTCTAGACCAGTGGGTAGATCAGCCCAGTGTGAATGCTTGGAGCCTAGCACGGAGTTACGTACAGGGTATGGTTAAAAACTGCTATTCCTTCGTCCAACATGCTTTTATTGAGGACCCTTTTATGCTAGGCACTGAACAAGCCAAAGAGGTCCTCTACTTTGTGGAGCTTTCATTCTGGCTAGCAGGAATGCTGTGGGGTTGAAATATGGACAATAGAATGACCACAGGTGACATACTAGGTGAGGATAAGGCTTATGGAGAAAAATAAAGCTGGGTAGGGGCTGGAATAAGGGGGTTGGTGTGCCTGTTCATAGCCATGACACCAACTACCATACAGTTGTTGGAGAAAAAGTGAGCAATCTTGGCTGATGATGAGGGAAGGATGTAAAGTTAAATAAAAAGTGATAGAATAATAAGGCTAGTATTCTCGTTGGGTTGCATTGTGTTTCTTATAGAATGACAGTTATTGTCTTTAATTATAGAAGTGCATGGATTATAGTTTCTATTCTCTTGCTAAACTTTCCTGCCCCTATTCTGCAATGCTTGGGCACCCTAGCAATCCCCCAACCTGGCACTCAGGAGCTGGGAGGAGCAAGGCTGTCCTGATTTGCAGAAGTTTTTCTGTTGCTCACCCTCCTGGAGTCTATTCTGGGTTGTGAACTCATAAGGATCTGATGGTTTGAAAATTTGTGAAGCTGGGCCTCCCTGGTGGCGCAGCGGTTGAGCACTGCGCTGTGGAGCTGTTGGCAGCGGCGACGCGAGTTCAACGCCCGGCCGGGGAGAATCCCACATGGTGCGGCAGACCTCTCCTGCCTCGCCCGCTGCTCCCCTCAGCAGTGTATTTCTGATCTACCTGTTCTGCTCCCGCTCTGTCTCTGGTGAACCCTCTCGCCGCCCCACGCCTCTGGCCTGTACCCCAACTTGTATGTATAAATAAAAAATAAATCTTTATAAAAAAAAAGAAAGAAAAGAAAAATTGTGAAGCTAAGAGAATAAGAGAACACATTTGTGTCCCCATGTTCATAGCAACATTATTCACAGTAACCAATATAGTGGAAGCTACCCAAATGTCTGTCAATGAATGAGTGCTGTGATAAGCAAAATGCAGTCGATCCATACAAAGGAACATTGCTCAACCTTAAAAAAGAAGAAAATTCCGATACATGCGACAATATGGATGAACCTTGAGGAAATGATGCCCAAGCTATTAAATAAATAAGGCACTAATGGACAAATACTCTATTAATCTATTTACATGAGGTCCTTAGAGGTTATCAGGGGAATATTTAATGAGTAGAGTTTCAGCTTTGCAAGATGAAGTGAGTTCTGGAAATTGATTGCACACCAATGTGAATGAACACTGCCAATTGGTATTCTAAAAATGCTTGAGATGATGCATTTTATGTTACAGAAGTTTTTTATTGTTGTTGGCATGTGAAAATTATTGCTACTATGTTTTCACCGTCGAAACTTACGATCTTGGTCTCTCCTTCTTGCCTACAGGCCAATAGAGTGGCACTGGCTGTTTTGACAACCTTAAAGTTACTGTAAGACTGTCACCAACAGCATGACCTTTGAGACTAAATCTGGCAACCAGAACTTCATCATTTTCCTCAATAAAATTCAAACAACCATCATTGGGTACAGAAACTGACTTTTTGGCTGTTTCTGACCAGCTGGACTCTGATATACTTCCTGACGGCAGGATTTGGCTGTTTGGCTTCAACTCCTGCTTTGTCCAGCACAATTCTTTTTGCTTTGAAAGTACCTCCAAAAGGGTTGGCCTTTGGGGTTGGACCTCAAGAGGCTGTATTGAACTGTTTGCCATGCCACTTTTGATCTCATCAGTGACTTTGGAGCTTCCTGGCAGTAAAAAGAACATGACATTTCCCCCATCATGCCAGTGCCAACAGCCTAAGCAAAAAGTAATGTTATGTATATATTATTGCAATTGAAAAAATACTTTGTGTACCGCTCTAGGTTGTCTACCCAAGCCAGTTATAGAGCCTGGTGAGCCTGCTTTCTAACTTAAAATTGGGTGGCTGTAGGGCCTCCCTGGTGGTGCAGGGGTTAAAGTCTCAGCACTATCAAGTGATCCACAGCCACTGCAGCATGAGTTCCATACCTGGCCAGGGAGCTTCCCACATGGCGCAGCAGACCTCTCCTGTCTCACCTGCTGCTCCCCTCAGCAGTGTACTTCAGTCAATCTGCCTGTTCTGCTCCCCATTCTGTCTCTGATGAATCTTCTCACCACCCCACACTTCTGGCCTACAACCCAGTTCTTGTATGCACAAATTAATAAATCTTAAAAACAAACAAACAAAGAAACAAACAAATAAAAAAATGGTTGTAAACAAGAGAGGGATGATCGTGGCCCTGGCTAGAAGGGAGGTAAGGAAGGCTTCCTACCCTGGCTAAGGTCTACTGCCTCATGCCTGAGTGGCAAATGTGTCCTTGCGCAGCACAGCTGCTGTGTTAGTTCCTTTGTTGTCTGAGGATAAGGCAGCAGTGAGTATGTCAGGTGAGAGTCCCTGGGTCTATCCCTTCCTTGTTCCCACTTTCAACCTCAGCAACAATGTGGTAGAACTCTCTGAATCCAGTTCACAACTCTCCAAAGAAACTGCCTCAGTCATTTCCTTCCAAGCATTTCCTTCTACGGCTGGAGAGCAAAGGCAGTGGGCATGGGGAAACAAAGGATGGGGAAGCAGAGGCAGAGAAAGATGAAGACCAGCCCTCATCCCATTCTCCCAGCGGGCGGCCCTAGAAGGTGGGGGTAGGATGGGAGACAAAACAACTTTGCAGCCATGTGGCCTGATGAGGAGGTCCTGAACCTCAGGCTGTTTTATAAAATTGCTAACTATGGAAATGCCCTCCCAGGGAAGTCTCTGGTGATGCACTGGGGAAAGACTACAGAGTGAGAATCTAAACTGGGTGACACTGTCGCTACCCTCCACCCAGGGTTTACCCTAGGGTTGTGTGTGGGAAAGACTATGCCAAGCCTTTGGGGGCCTTGCTTCTCAGTTCTGGCTGAGGGTCTCATGCTGAACCCTCAGCATCCCTGTTGGTTGATCCCGAATTGTAAAGAGTTAAGAGGGTTCTCTTCCATCCCTGATGGGAAAACATTCCTGTAGCTTTGGAGAGAAGTGAGAGGGAAGAGTGGCATGTTTGTATCCCTGGTTTGTGCTTTGACTTCTAAAATATTTTCCTTTTTTCTATGAATATTTTAATGAGGGGTTCAACAGAAGATAGAAAAATAACATTCTGGTCACTTTTTTTTTAAGAGGCAGACTTTTCTTGAGATTTTCATACGGACAATGGACAGATAACGTTAAACTCCTGCATAAAGCACATACTGATCACAGAAAAAGGCACTTCTCCATATACCTGTCAGGGTTAGCAACAACTCTGAAATGGCCTGTCAGACTGGTGCTACTTGTTCTGATTTCCTTTGGAAACAACTCAGTTTAGACTTGAGCCCTGCTGCTCTTAAAGGCTAGGGGATGCCTGGGCACCGCCACTGGTTTAGCACAGCAGTGTGTGGCGCAAATGGTGCTCACAGAGATAAGGAGGGGTGTTGTCATAAAGTAATAAGGGTTCAAATACTTGCTTGCTTCTCTGGCTGGGTGTGGGTGGCCAGAGGACACCACCCCTGTGGGGAGTCTTGCTCACTCTCCATGGAGGGCCATGTGATCCAACAGGTGGGCTGGGACAAGGCCCCTGTGACCATCTGACTCCCCATAATAGAACCCCTTGTCATCCACAGGCCCATAGACTGTGACCACATCCCCCATCTTCAGCGACAACTTGTGCTTTCCCCAGCCCCCTGTTTGCCCATCCTTAGGGTCATAGTCCAAGGCTGCAATCATGGTCTTTGGAGTCCACAGTGGGGTCCTCCTGGACTTCCCTTGGGACATAAGGAAGACGTCCTGGGGATTGGTGAGCCCCACAAAGTCATCGGGGTGGGTCACAGAGGGCAGGAGCCCTTGTGCCGGTAAATGCCACTTCCCATCAGTGTGCTCCATGCCCACCTCCAATTTGGTCACCAGATGCCCAGGGATGTTGCCCACTTGCCCATTACATTCACCATGGTAGAAGCCTCGGGTGTCCTGAGAGCCCCACACTCTCAGCAACTGCCCTTTCTGGAAGGTCAGCTCATCTTCTGCAGCCTTGTGGTTGGCAGACATCACTAAGGGGTCATAATCAAAGAGGGCGACAAAGACTGTAGCCAGACTCTCTGCCCCTGTCTCTTGTGGGGACACACCCCTGCACATCTTAATGACTTTGCTGCATGGAGCGGGACACAATGACAAGCTGGCCTCATGGAGCTCGCCCTCTGTCTTGAGCCCTGGAGTCCGGGTCCTAAGCACCTTTCCCTGCTCTTGTCTTTCAGTGCACCAGGGACTGAAGTGTAGTGTCTCCTCCTGTAAAATGTCATTAAAGGCAGATTCGCAGTGTTGGCTGGTACCCAACTGGGGAGAAGGGAACACTGGGGCATTTTGCTTTTGCCTGAAGTTTTTCTCAAGGGCAGCCTTTTCCTGACATGGTTCTTTCCTGGGTCCACTGTCAGAGGATGAATGGATCATTCCCAGAGCATGACTTTTGCTTGTGTCCATGTGCCAGTAGTGGTCTTCTTCCCCACCAGACTGGCCACTGGGCTGTGGTGACCTATGACTTTGGAGACTCTTTTGAAAAAGCAGGTCCTTTCTGCAGATCTCCCAGGTCTCTGTAGGCCCCTGGACTTGACTGCCAGACTCCACACCAAGACATCCTTCTGAACTCAGGTTGGGCATCAGGGACCACCTCCCGGGGAGTTCTTCAGGGAATGCTTCTGGGAACTTGGCTTGGGGCTCCCCACAGCTCCCAGGGGTATGCAGGCTAGCCTTGGGACTCAAGGGAGCCATCACCAGTCTCTGAGGACAGAAAGGGAAGGTGACTCTGCAGGTAGATGGATCACCACAAGTGTAACTAAAGGCAGAGGTGTCTGGCAACTGGTGACAGGTGGCACAGTCCTGAGGGATCTGAGCTGGCACCGAATCTAGGGACTCACCACAAAATGACATAGTTCTCACTGAGATCTTCTGGCACATCAGTGGCCTCTGGAGCTGGGAAAATTCCAAGATGGTGCTCCCAGCGGTTGCATCAGAGACTTCTGCAACCTTGAGCCCATCAGCATATACAGCATAACCAGTCACCTGGACTCCATTGGAGGACCCAGCTGAATCAATGGTCACGGGGAGCCAGCTGACCACCATGAGGCCTGTTGAGGCATGGCGCTCCACTAGAACATCCAGCGGAGGGTCAGGGGGTCCTACCATGGGTGTGATAAAGGTGATGGTGGAGGACAGTATTTCCCAGTGCACCTGCAGCAAGTCCCAGGGCAGCCGCACCTCCACTCGCACCTGGTACTGTGTGCCAGGACTCAGGCAGTGGAAGGTGTAGCAACTCACACCTGCTGGGACCAGGGCGTGCTCCTGGTCATTGAGGTATACCACATGGGGGTAGTTGCTGCTGCCATACACCCAGGTGATCTCAGCTGATGTGCTAGCAACACTTTGTAATTGTAGTTGTTTGGGAACCACACAAAAGACCCCTTGGGCCCCCAGAAAGGGTCTGGAAAAGTCCTGCTCCTCCACACTCTGCACCAAGCTTAGTTGGCCAGCTTCTGACTTGGCATCTGAGTTCTCTATTGTCACTTCTGTCTTGGAAGCTGCCCTCACCATCTGGCATGGTTCCCTGTCCACAGCTCCCTGGGCTTTCCCAAGTAATAAACTATGACCAGCGTCTTCCTTTGAAGCTAGACCCTGCCCAACTGGGAGGTGAGTGAAGCCAAGATCAGGGCCTTTGGGGGGCAGGCAGCACAGGACATCACTCTCAGGTATCTGCTCCACCAGGTTGGAGGGCACCAGCCCCCGCCGGCCATCCTCAAGCTCCCCTTCATAGAAGCCATCCTCATCCATGTCCCCCAAAATATATACATAATCTCCAGCCCTGAGAGGCAGCTCATTCTCAGGGTGTTTGTTGGGTCCCTCAAATGGGTTATAGCTATAGCGAGCCAGGAAGATCTTAAGCATGGGGGTGGCAGGGGCCTCTGAGCCCCCCACTTCCATGGCTGAGGATACACTGTCAGGTTCTAAATCATCCACCTCACTAGCTGTGTCCATGTCCAGAGTAGGGCACGATGGAACTGTGGCCCACATGGACTCCACCTCGGAGGAGGAGTTTGACTGGGAGTTGGTTTTCTTACTCTGGGTCCCGGAGTCCAGAGGTTGGCTAACTGAGACTCTGTTTGGCATTTGGGGATCACTGGTTAACTCTACAAGGACAAGTGGGTGCCCTGGCAGGAAGGCTTGCCCTTTCTCTTGTTTGTCTCTGCTGGGCTGTGATGATGCTTGGTCTTCAGGCCCTGGCAGAAACTTGGTCATTTGGCTCTCCAGGCCTTGGGACTTGAGGGCTTGGGCAGCCTCCCTGGTGTCACTGGCAGAGTGACAGGGCCACTGCTGCAGGGCCCGCATCTCCTCCTGGGCAGCTTGTAGATCACTCAGGGCTTTCTGCAGGTCGTGCTGCAGCTGTTGTTGCCTATCCTGCCCACGAGCTGCCTGCTGCAGCAGTTGCTCAGTCAGCAAGCCGGTTGAGTCGCGCTCCTGGCACGTGCGGTCCAGCTGCCCACGCAGTTCACTGTTTTCAGCTGCTACTTTTCGCATGCAGTCGACCTGGGCCTGCAGCCGCACATTCTCTTTGGCCTGCCAGGCCCCCTCCTGTAGGGCTGCCTGTAGCTGAGCCTCAGCCTCCTCACAGCGCCTCCGTGCTGCCACTGCTTTGGCGCCCAGCTCCTCGCACTCACGCCGCCGAGCGACCAACTCTAGCTCCAGCGCCTGCACCTGGAGCCGCGTCTTCTCACTGGGTGCGCTCTGGCCGCCCGCCTCCGCCCGAGCGCTTCCAGTATCCTGCTGCAGCGTTAATTGCCTCTGCAGGCGCAGCACCTCCCACTGGGACTCGCGCTGCAGCCGCTCCAAGTCGTTGACTGTGAGCCACTGGGCACGGGTGGCAGCACCCCCGGGGTGCGGGTTGTCGAGGCCTGAAGCGATGCGCACCTGCAGCAGGTGGCACTCCTGCCGAAGCTCTTCTATCTGCTTGTCCTTGGCCAGCAGCGCACTAGCCTGCTCTGACAAGTCTCGAGCACGCTGGCGTGCGAAGATCTGGCACAGCTCCAGGCTAGCACTGCTCTCGCCTAGCACAGGCGCGCTGACAGCCCGCAGGTTGGTTTCTTGGAGCTTGCGGGCCCGGTCTTCTAGGCGTCGTGCCAGGCCGGTCAGTTCTGCGTGCTTCCCCTTGAGCCGCTTCACTTTCTCCTCTGCCTCTTTGGGGAAGCCTGCACGCCTCAGCTGCATGTTCTCTTTCTGCAGGCCATTGCAGCGGCGCGCAAGCAACTGCAACACCTCGGACAGTTCCGAGTTCTGCTTCGCCAGCTCTTGGTTGTCCAATCCCGCGGGCAGGGGGATCAGGATCTCGCAGGGCTGGCTGCTGGAGTCTTCTCGCGGGTCGCTAGGTCTCCTGCGCTCCGATGAAGGTGGTGACGGCGGCGGCGGTGTGGGGCTTGGAGATCCCAGGATGCAGGCGTCTGGCGAGAAGGAGGCCGGCTCTTTGAATTCAGGGGTCTTGGTACGACTCAGAGTACTGTCTAACGAGCAGGAACGCGCTGGTGCCAAGGAATCGAGGGAGCTGGCGCGCGGAACGAGCAGGCTGTCAGGGGAGTTGGAGCACGCCGCTGGCACTACATCTAGAGAGCGGGAGCGCATCCGGACTCCCCCGCTCAGGCTATCGAGGGATTCCAGTTGACAGGCGGACTTTGGGAGGCCACAAGAATTTCCGGCCGTCTCGGGGTGCGACCCTTCGGAAGAACGAACTGCCGGAGCAGTTCGAACTGCGCAGCTGGGCAAAGTCGGGGTCCAGCGGAAGTGCTCCAGGATATACTTGAGGAAAAGCTGACGCTCCATGTCCAGCGCCGCCTGCAGGTGACGGATGCGCGAGGCCTGCTCGCCGTCAGTCTCCCAGCGAAGTTGGGCCAGCACCTCCTGCAAGCGACAGTGGCACTGAGCCGCGGCGACTTCGGGCGCCCCCGCGCGGCCGCAGTAACCACGGCTCACCAACTCTTCGGCCAGCTGGCGCTGCAGCTCCCGGGCCTGGCGCACCACGCCGTCGCGCTCGCGGTGCAGCAGCTGCTGCAGCTGCCGCAGCTCGGCCTCCTTCCAGCGCAGCAGCTGCCGGATCTCGGCCTCGCGCTCCCGCAGCATATCCTCCTGCAGCTGCCGCATATCCCGGCCGCGCTGTGCCTCCCACTTGGAGCGCAGATGGTCAACCAACTGCTGTCGTTCCTGCTCCGCCGCCTCCCGCAGCTGGCGCGCCTGTTCGGAGAAGCGCCGCCTCTCCGCCCGCCCGCGCGCCCGCTCGGCCTCCAGCTCGGCTCGCAGCTTCACCAGCTCCCGCCTCTGCTCCTCCAGCACAGCCGCTGACGGGACCGAACCACCCAGCTTCTTCGATGTCACCCGGCTGCCGCCCGAAGGGCTAGGCGAGTCCTTGGTCATGGTGGCCGCCACCTGGCCAGGCATCTGACCTCGCCTGGCCTAGGCCACCACTCGTCAACGGCCGGCCGCCGCCCCCGCCGCGGGCCAACCGCCCCGCGCGCCCCTTCCGGTGCCCTATGAGGGGGAATGTAGTGTCTCCTCGTGCCCCTTCCGCCTCTGGCATGTTTCCCCACCCCCTCAGCACCCACTACCGTGGGTGCATTAGCCCTCACTCTGTTCTGGGCTGCCTACGCTATTAAGGCTGGCCTTTCTACACCCTGTTCAGCCCCACCCATGTTCTTTCTAGGATTCCCAGTCTCTCTGGCCCCGTGCCTTTGTCCCTATTACCATGTCCCTTGTGGCACATGGCACTTTCCCAGGCACTATACAATCCCTGTCAGGCCAATGCACACAGTGGGAAGTCCAGGCCACTGTTCTGGGTCTGGATAAAAGGGGTCCCTGTGTGGGACAAGATCATAGATGGCAAATGAGCTGACCTAGGTTCAGTTGGCACACTTGTTTTTAGGTGACTAGCAACTACAACAGGATATGCTCAAACTTGGAAATCAGTCCTGGGCCCCTGTTGCCTATAGGATCGCTATAGGATCCTGGTGGTGGACCTTTCCAAGGGCCCCTGTGTTGCCTCAGCACTTGCGTATATTATCTGCAAGTGCTGAGGCAACACAGGGGTCCTTGGAAAGGTCCACCACCAGGATCCTATATTATCCATTTAACCTCCTGTGCCCATTTTACAAATAAGCAGTCTTGAGCCCATAGCCTGGGCATAGTGCCAGGCAGACAGGAGAGGAAAGCGGAAAGACTCCATCGAGAACCAAATCCCTGACCTGTGTTTTCCTGTTAATTTACAATCATCCTGCAAGAAATTCCAGGAGATGAAGACCTCTCTATGGCCATACAACCCCAAAATAGCTAAGTGGAGATTCAAATCTGCAAAATTCTACCTCCAAAGTCTATGGGCACTCTGACTCCATCTGCCCTATCTCAGGGTCTCAGCAGTCTTTCTCCTGGGGAGGTGGGGGAGGAGGCCAAGGGATGGGTCACATTTCACATTTGTAAAAGGAAGCAGGTCCACTGTAAAACTGAGGGCACCAATGGAGGAGGGGAAGGTAGAGAAGAAAGGGAGCAATGGATTATGGAGGAGTATGGGTGCCCTCTTGGTGGGTGTGGTGTGTAGTACACACCTAAAGAGGTGGGAGTCTATATTTCTGCATCGTATACTGTGTTGTAAACCAATGTTAGCTTAATAATATATATGTATATGTAAGAGGAAGATGGTCAAGTAGAAACTGGAGTGGGGGCCTGTCAAGTGGAGAGGCAGGGGAGGGAGATAAAAGAAAAAAGAATAGAGGCCCAACCTGCCCTTTGATCTGGTCCATGAGTGCCCTGGGTGGGCTGCACTCCAAAAGGTAAAGCCAGAGGCCCTTGTGGGTCCCACTGCGTCCCCCTGCCACCTCTCTGAAGACAGCAAGGCCAGAGAACTTTGCATGGCGTGATGGTTAGACCTAGCACATCTTTGGAGTCAAGTAGTTCTTTAGCTTCTTTTGCCACCTTCATGCCCTCATCCATAAAATGAGCTAATAATGAAGCCGCCTCCTGGACTGTATGACCTTGCAGTTTCCTGATCTCTCTGACCATTCATTTCTTCTATTTGTGAGGTTTCAATGAGGTGAGCACACTCAGTTGCCAGAATAGAGCAAGGCTCCCTGATTGGCCATTCACTCATCTTTGTCCTCTTTTACAGCTAGAGAAACTCAGGTCTTGGCTGAGACCAGAGATGGCTGCCATAGTGGAAGAAGGACAGGTACTCTCTATGCTCCCTAGGACTCACTCTGAATGCTTCGTGGTAGGTGGAAAGCTTCAGCAACTGGGGTGTCTATCCAGACTCTGCCACATTTTGGTTGAGTGACCAGGGCAGATTACTTTACTCCTCTCAGCTTCTACACATGGAAGTGTTGATAGAACTGGCCTCCCAGGGTTGGGGTTGAAGGAACACTGGGTCTCTATTGACAGAAAGCTAGATCTTCAGTAGGAGCTGCACTGAAGTCTGTATAGATTCCCTTCATTCCATCCCGTGCTTGGTCTGGACCATCAAAAGCTTTTTTCAGGCGCAAAGGGCTTCTGGCCCTTTGCATGTGTTGTTCCCTCTAACTGGGATGTGTACCTCACCTGACAAAAAAAATCACAATGCCCACTGCCAACTAAGCACACACTACATGCAATGCTCAGTGCTTACCACACCTTATTTAAACCACCCATTTTACAGATTAGGAGTTTTGAGCCCCAATGGATCAAGAGTTTTGCTCGAGGTCATCTTGAGCAGTGGGTCCAATGCACCCTAACCTGATTTTGTGCTCTCACCTACTATTAACTATGAAATTTGTCTCACCCTTTGTCTTGTCCTGGCCTCCCTAAGACTCCATAGCTCCTGTAACAGATCTGATCTGGCACCTCTACTTTTGGCACAGAGCCATGTCTAATACACATTTGTGTCCCTTCCCCAGAGTGGGCCCAGGGAGGTATAAGTGAAGTCTCTCCCCAGGAAGGAAGGTGAGGGATGGAAGGCCAGGCAGACAGGAAAGGCACCAACAGCACTGCCCATCCTGGTCATCTGGTCTGCTTACCTCCCATCCCAAGTCAGGTACCACATGGCAGTGGGTAAGATAGAGCTGGTCTTAGCCTTGAACTGGTGTGAGGCCACTAGATATAGTAGCAACAAGGAGGGTATCTTTTGAAATCCTCACCACAGATGTATTTGTCAGAAGAGGCCCTGCGGCACGGTGAGAGCTGGTGGCTTGCCAGGGCACATGGCCAACTATGACAGAGCTGATTGTCACTTCAAGGTGGTGGGTGGGGCTCTCTGGCCTGGATGTCCTGCTGTAGTCTCGAGGAAGCATCCACCAGTCAGGTCAGAGACACAAGCTGTCACCAGAGAGGAGAACTCTGGGGTGAGTCTTTGGGAACCTCACAGTCACCATCCAGCAGCAAGCCATGCTAGCACCACCCACAGTATGTCAGAAGCATTCTGGAATGTGGTTGAGTGGACGAGAAGACCAGGGCTTTCCCAATGTTGGGCTTTTGTCACCCCCATACTCATCACATTGTGCAATGATTATCCAGTGGTGACCTGCCTGTCACCCCCATCCATTCTGAGCTCAATGGGAGCAACCACAGCATTAACTCACCATGTCACATTCCTCAAGTATCTACTGTTTTATTTATAATATGAAAGGGATGGATTACATGGGTGGTTCTCAAAGTAGGTTCCTTAGGACTACTGGGTTCCTTAGGACTGCAGGGTTCCTGAGAAATGCTGTAGGGCTATTGGATGAGGGGAGGAAAGTATGAGCTGAGAGACACTGCCCCACCTGCTTCAGTAGGACACAGGCACTCATTTTTAAGGAGAGCTTTGGTTTAATAAAGAGGTATGCTGCTAGAAACAAATTTGTCTATTGTGTCTACATCCACACATACATATACACACACTGCTGTGATGCTCTAATTCCACTGATGTAGAGAGAAGGCAGCATGCTCCCTTCGCATCTTCATTCACTCCACATCACCAACTTGTATTCCATGTCGCCTCTTCCCACAGAGTTGGTCTGGGACCTCTGGGCCATGTGCTCATGGGGTCTGGAGAGTAGTCTGATTCGTATCCCCCCTCTGGCAGCCTGGACTGGCCCTGTTTCAGCAGCCCTGTCACACAAACCCTGAGCTTTGCAGAGTTTGCCTGACAGTGGGGGTTGTGGGCTCCATTCTGAGGGCCTACTTGAGGGATTTAAGCTTTCTAACCCCTATACCTATAGTAGCCCCAGGTTTCTATTCTGCTTCCCTTACTTTTAGTTCAATGAACTGTCAGTTCTCTGATGTTTGCTCAGAGTTTAGAACAGTGCCTGGCATATGGTAGGTGCTCAATAAATATATGATCAAAGAAGACAAAGGCATCCTGGCCAGGTTTGGTTTCTGTCCTTGAGGAGTTTATAGTCTAAAGGAGGATGTAGAGCTTAAATGCAAATAATGCAAGTTGGTAGTAAACTTGGAGCTTGAGCAGTTGCTGTCAGTGGGGGTATGGCAAGAAGGAAGAAGACCACTGCCAAAGCAGTCTTGCCCGAAGGCAGGGGCAGCCTCAGGCATGACGGCCGCCCAGAGCTGAGTTGGATTTCAGGCACATTGACCTGCAAGTCCCCAGGCGTCTGCAGTCTGACTTCCCGCAACAGCCCTCTCACATGCCCACCATGCCATGTCCGCACCCCTTCTGACACTCAGGCTTGTAGTTCTTACTTGCCTGAGGAAAAACGGAAGCTCAGAAAGGAAGGATCTCAGCTAAGTCTTCTCACTCCAGTTGGTGGGGAGGCTTGGGACCTGCAACACTGACCTTTCCTCATTGGGGTTAGATACAGGAAACCATGCTGCTCTCTGCCTCCACTTCCTTGTGCTGGCCAGTCCACACCGTATGGGCAGGGAGGAGCAGGGTGTACCAGCTACCAGATCTATGGATGGGACCCTGAACTGGCCTCTTGCCTGGCCAGCTCCCCAGGGGTGTGCCTCTGTGGGTGGGCAGCCTTCCCACACCTGCACATTGCAGATCTTGCCCCTGAATCCTCATCATAGCCAGGAAAGCTGGTATTGTCCACTCCAGATAAGAAAACTGCCCAGGGCCACACAAAACTTTTTCTCAGGCTTGTATGACCCAAACTAGAACCTTGAACTGTGTCAGGATAGCCTGGCCCACTGACACTTGATCTTGAGGGTATCTGTAATCCCCAGGTCTTTGGACAAATGATCACTGGCTCCTGAGGACCTTGTTGCTATTGGCAACATCACAGTTCTGGCTACCCACAGTTGCCAGGATAGACCTCTTTTCCATCTGTCTTCTGCCATCTCCATTTCTCCCCACTTTCAACCTATTCCAATTCTACCTCCTACCTCCTACAGCCTGAAGCATGAGCTTGCCCACAGACTTCCATGGCAGTAACCATTTGTGCAATCATTTAGTCATTGCTCTTGTCAGAGGACAGCCCTTCATCAACTGTTTGTTGAGAGCCTGGTCTGGGAGGGCAAGGTGGAGGCCAAGCATGGAATTAAATTTTTCATTCATCAAGCACAGAGACCCTCCAATGGGGTTTGTGTAAGGAAGGGAGAGGAAAGATGGAAGGAAGGAGGGAGAGAGGAAGGTAGAACAGAAGGAGGAAAAACAGGAGGGAGAGTAGAAGGGAAAGAGGGAGGAGAGAAGGTAGAACCCTTTAGGTTTTCTGGGCCTCCCTGACTTTGGTTTAACCCGGACAGTCCAAGAGCAGTGAACTTGAGTCTCTGAGGAAAAGTCGGTTGGCCATTGAGCCTCAGTTTCTTCCTTTGTAAATGGAGTTGATAACACTTTAGAACTCAGAGGATGACTGGGAGAGTCAATGAAACACTCGTGCATTCACACCTGTGGAAGCCCAGCACGCTGCAGGATGTCAAGTTACCCGTGTGAACATGGTAAGTTGAGTCCTTAGGAATGACAAACACTTGTTAGATGGACCTGGGGTCTTGGGAGAGGGATGACAAAGGCATCACAGGCAAAGGGAGCAGCATGATGAGAGGTAGGGGGTGCAATGTGGCTGGAGCACTGGTTGTGGGAAGGGATGGATGTAGACATGAGGCTTTGGGTGGGCAGATCAAAGCAGAATCTCACTTGCACAGATCAGATCAGGATCTAACTCCTAGAACCATGCTTCCTAGCTGGGTAATGAGGGTAAGCTACTTCTCTCAGGAACTCAGTTTCTTTATCTGTGAAATAGAACATCTTAGCACTATTCTGTGATGCCAATGAACTTGGCAGTGTGTATGTCCAGCACCCAGTGCCAGGCCACTGTCAGCTGTACACTGTGTAAGTTACCCATTGCTAATTCCCTGCCTCAGTACAGGCACTTCCTTTTCCCTGCAATATCTCTTGTAGTCTCAAATGCTGAAGAACCCCTTCAATATTTGGTCCCTCCCAACCCTCTATCAGGTCCCTCCTCTGAGCCCCCACACTTCACCAAAACCTCACCACCTTTTCTCATTTCCTTGGTGCCTCACAGGATGCTGTGAGCTCCTTGAGGGCAGGTACTGCCTTTGTTTCACCCTCTTGAACTTAGCAGGTTGAGGAAGGAGCAGCATGTGATAGGGTCAAGAAGGGCTTGGAGACCAGGAGCATGAGGAAGAAAAGGAAAAAAAGGCAAGTTCTGATGGAAAGCTTGGGAGGTGGCATGGGAAGGCCAGGTCCAGATAAACAGGGTTGGTTGAGTAGAATGAAGTGGTGTGATTTGCTGCAAGGAACAGTGAAGGTTTTAGAGCAAGAGAAGGGTCTCAAAGACCAGGCGGCTTTTCCACTGGATCTGGGCACATTTCCTGTGTGCTTGTTTAACAATGGCACTCTGCCACTCAGGGCCTTGGTTTCCCATCTGCTAAGTGGGTGTAAGGGAGTCATCTTGCAGAGGTATAGTGAGGTTGCTGAAAGGTTCTGCAGCAAATGCTTTCTTGGCACTTGGCCTCTCCAGTCCCATTCTCTATTCCTAGTTTGGGATGTCAAGGTCACAGGTGTGCATTGTGCTTGGAAAAGCTTGGAATTCCTTTTTTTTAAAGATGTATTCTATTTATTTATGCATGCAAGAGCTGGGGTATAGGCCAGAGGTGTGGGGGTGGGGGTGAGACAGATTTGGAGACAGAGTGGGGAGCAAAACAGGCAGATCTACTGAAATACACTGCTGAGAGGAGCACCATGTAGGTTAGCTCTCTGGCCGGGGATCGAACTTGTGCTGTTTGTGCTGCAGATAGCTTCATAGTGCTGAGACTTAACCCCTTGCACCACCAAGGAGGCCCAAGCTTGGAATTCTTTAGAGCAAGGGTCCCTTTCCATCTGTTGTTATTTATGGGGGAGGGGGAAACAGTTCCCACTGAAGTTATGATCTTTGACCTGAGACCATTAAGCACCAGGCAAAATGCACACACTAGGACCATGGAGTCAGTCCCCAGACCAGGCTGCTAAGTCCCCCATGTCTCTAGGGACCTAACTGGGGGAGTCTTTCCTACATTTGCCAAATGTTTATTTAGTACCCATTGTGTACTGGTCCTGAGGGGACATAAAAGGAACACAGGATCCTTGATTGTATGAGGCTTATCATCTAGTTTCTCCTCTGCTCTCTTCCCATATCAAACCTGGGATGCTCTGTGGGAGGCCAGTCCCATTCCACACTACATTAAATCCAGTGCTCCTTTCTTCTCTTCTTTCAAGGGAAAACCAATGCAATCAAGGTCTAAAACACAGGCTGCCAAATCGCCCCTACTCTGCTTCATGTCCCCCTACCTGCCTCCGCTCTCCATTCTTCAATTAGAGTGTTCCCCTTAAACACCTGCATCTGACCATATGGCTGCTACTCATGTCCATTGAGAGTTTCTCACAGTACATAGAAAAAAAGTCGAACCTTTCCCATTTCTATAAGGCTCTTCATTTCTAATCTTATTCCTAGGTGGCCTCTTCCCCTGCTTCAAACACTCTCCTTCCAGCCTCCTTCCCAACGTTGGCATTGGAGCCCGCAGCCCAGTTTGGAACAAAAGTCCAGCTCTGCTTCTAGTTGGCTATATGGTCTTGGGCAAATCATTGTCCTTCTCTAAGCATGTTTCCTACGCAATGGAACTGTTAATGGTAACCACGCCATAGGGTGGTTTCAAGGAACTGTGTAGGTTCCAGTGTTAGCTATTACTAGTTTTCCTCAGTGAGATTTCCCTGATCTTCCTGGGAAAGTCACATTCTGATCATCGTTTTCTTTTCTTTACACAGTAGTGTCTGAAGTAATCTTGGTTATTCAATGACCTTATGCAACTAATATTTACTGTGCACCTACTACGTGCCAGGCATTGTTTTTAATTGCTAGCGGGATGGACGCCCTATAAAATTAAGGTCGCCCTAGTCGAGTTCGCCCACGGTTCATACAGGGATGGATCCCGGAGTCTACGCCTACACCGAGTGGGCGCTAAGCCGGTCGAGTCCGCCCCGCCCCGCCCCACCACCCCTCCCCCGCTCCAGGAAGTGCGGGGGCTCCAGCCGCCTGGTCGGCTGCGATGCATTCTGGGAAAGCAGCAGCACCAGATCCAAGATGGCGGCCAGCAGGAGGCTGATGAAGGTAAAAGCCATTCTCCGGCGCCGGCCGGGCGGGGGGCGGCTTCCCGGCTCCGGGGCCCTCGCGGCAGGCCAGAGCTCCTCCGGGCGCCGCTACCCGTCTTTCTGCTCTGCGTGGTCACGCCGCTCTACCGGGGCCACGCGCGGGCTGAGAGAGAAAACCGGGTTGCCTAGGCCGCAGCCTGGGCGGGAGCGCCAGGCCGCGCAGGGAGCCACCGCTGGTCCCTCCGCCCGGAGCCGGCCGGGTCTCCTTCCTCGCGATGGCCGCCTCCCGGACCCGGGGTAACGTTAATGTGGAGGCCTGACCGGCGCCTCAAACCGGTCTCCGCGGGCAAGGCCTGAGTGCCGGATCCCCAGCCGGGAACCCGCGCCTCGGAGCCGCCCCGCCCTGGGCCGCAGCGCGCCCGTCAAGGAGCCTGGCTCGGCGGGGCCGCAGCTAGGGAGACTGAGAAGCCGGGAGGCTAGGATGGGGAGAGGAGGCCGAGTGACGAAAGTTAGGTTAGTTTCTTCGTGGGTCGTTTGAAATTGCTCTTGGTCTTAGCAAACTGTCGCCTTGTGACTGCAGAGTCACACAGCGGTCAAGTTCCAACTCCAGGGAGGTGTGGGGTCGACCGGGATCGCGGCGCGCTTCTTCCCGGTCTCCTTACCTTTCCACCACTTTGTCGCCGCGATCTCTGTTCCCTGATGAAACAATGTGCCATTTTGGGGGGGTGGGATCAGGGTTGGCTTTACTGGTTCAAAAATCAAAACGGGCCAAAGTTTATAAAAATAACTTGGTACTCAGTATCTTGAGTGCAGAGGGATGCCTACTCGCTAATTGGCTCTTTTGGTGAGGAACACAGATGTTAAACTGGCTTAGTTCTTTCGCCGAGTGTGTTTGCCCCGCGTCCGCCGCCAGAGCCCACCTAGCCAACAAACGTTTGTGAGTTGGCAGCTGGGTAGTCCTGCTGGGCTGCACCGGGCCGGAAATAAAATAGGCCCAGGAGTTGGTTTCCTGAGGGGCAGTAAAGCTGGGGTTCCTCCTCCTTGGCCCAGGAGCGCCTGACAGAACTCGACATTGAACTCATCAGGTCTCCCTCTCACTTGGCCCCCTCTCACTGGGAACGTTACCTTTCTTTTGTTCACAGAGGGCTAGAGACATTTAACTTAATAAAAATGAGTTAGAAGTGGGCACAAAAGAACAGTCAGTCCACTTCAGGCTCCCCATCTATTCTCTGACACCACCATTTACTCAATCATCCAAATGCTCTCATCTGTTATTCATTTATTTCCCTACTCTACTCCTCAAATGCAGTCATTCATTAAGCCTTGTATAAATTTTACTTTAGAAAAAGTACTTGAGTGTGTGCTTTTTTTGCTGATCTTACTAAAATTACCTGAATTCATACCCTCATCTCTCAGGTTCCCTCTAGTGTGCTCTCCGCTGACTCTCCTTCAGGGACACCAGAGTTTTTTTTTTTTTAAAGCAAATATTTCATCCTTTTACTCCCATTAAAAGCTTCTTGTTCAGCACTTAACCCTAACTTCTTACTGGGCATGCAAGACCCTTTTTTTTTTTTTTTTAAGATTATTTATGCATACAGCCTGGGGTATAGACCAGAGGCATGGAATGGTGAGAGAATTCACCAGAGACAGTGGGGAGCAGAACAGGCAGAGCAGCTAAAGTACACTGCTGAGGGGAGCAGCGGGGGAAACAGAAGAGGTCTGCTGCACCATGTGGGAATCTCCCTGGCCAGGGATTGAACTCGTGCTGCTGTGGCTCTGGATAGCTTCATAGTGCTGCGTTTAACCCGTTGCACAACCAGGGAGGCCCTATGCAAGACCCTTCTTATACTGGCTGAAAGTAATGTTTGTCACACCTCCTGCCCCTTGGTTTCCCACTGCCCTTGCACTATTCACAGTCTCTGGAGTTTTTATTCTGTGTAGCTTTGTATTTCACATGCATTACCATGTTTAATCCTCCCTGTGAAATAGACACTTTTATTCCCATTTTGTAGATGAAAAAAATGGGATGCAGAGAGATTCTGTAGTTTGGGGCTGTTTTTCTTGCTAGGGTGAGAAAGCTTAAGTTCTTACTCCAAAGCCCCCTCCTCTCATTAGGTGGTCTCCCTTTGCACAGGCTGTTTGTTTTGCCTGAGATAGGCTGACTACCTCCCCCTCTTTCCTCTTCGCCCTTCCAGGGAAGTAGTTTCAACTCCAAAACCAAACTATTCTGTGAGACCTCTCCTCCATTCCCCCTTCAGAATGGTGGTTTCCTCCTTTATGTGACCACAGCACTCCTTTATGTTTCTCTTGAGTGCTTGTCACAATCTGATTTGTGTTAAACTTGTCTTTTCCTACTCGATTCTGAGTTCCTCTCAGACAGGGATTTTGACCTAATTCATCCTGGTATCCCCATACTAGCGCAGTTGACCTATTTTGGTGTTCCCAGGCTCCCAGAGGTCTGAGAGGGCCTTATTGTGGTTTTTTAATTATTTTGTGTTTCCAAAACTTTGGCACTTAGGCAAAATGTGAAATTGAGTACTTAGTGAGTGCTGGATCTTTTACACAGTTCTTTTTAATAACAAAGTTTATTGTCATCTTTATTTCACAAATGAGAAAATTGTGAAGTTTAGTTAGGTTGCATGTTACCTAAGGTGGGGAGAAATGAGATGCTAAATCTCCCTGGTTCCAAATCCCAAATTCCATGCCCTTTGTCATACTGCCTCCTTTTTTACTCAAGGATGTATGGAAGAATGTGGTTTTTTTTTTGGGTTGGGGATGGAAATTCTTTCAATTCAGCAGGGAATGTTGGTTTCTTGGCTCAGTCTTTAATCCTGTTTCGTTAAAAAAAAATTGATGCAGGTTGATTACTGCATGGGGTAGAATAAAAGGGTTTTTTTTTTTTTTTAAGGAGTGTTTTCAATGTGAAAAAAATAAGCTGGTGTTGAATGATCAAATGAATCACATCTTAAAGAACTTTAGATTTCCTCAAAAAATATTTTTTGGAATACTGGGAAGCAAAGATTTTGTTGTAAAAGTGCAGCTGGTGTAAAATACATGATTAAAAGTGAGTGATTTGCATATATTGTACTGAATGGTTATTTTAGGCAAAGTATGAAAAAGTAACTTAAAAAGCATTTGCCAGAAGAATTTTTCAGAACCCTTGTTAGAAATTACAATGTTACTAAAACATTAAGTACATTTTTACTTTGCAAGCAACTAATTCAGCACAGATAGCAACCACCAGATTGTAACCACTTCTTCTGTCAGTACAGGAAATAGCTACAAAAGTGAAACCTGTAGTGTGGCTAAGGGAAACTGATTGCTGTCTGATCATTTCTTCAGACCCTGTTGCAAAAGATCTCCCCTTAGGACACTCCAACTAGATATCTGCCCCTAAGGGTTTTTCTCGGTGGGGGAAATTTGCAGATTTAAGAGAGGGGTGACAATTTAGTAGTATAGTGGTGTTATAACTGTTGGGCTAAGTAGTTGAGATTTGTGACAACCATTTAATGCTATTTAAATAATGTTTACGTTCACTGAGTGTTTGGTAGGTGTGCTGTGTGTGTCAGAGGGGAGCTTTACAAATGATGATATGCCACCCAAATGTCCTGAATCCACTAGCTGTTTGGAAATTAAGAAAAGCATTGAATTTTATATCCTAAATTCGTGGCACCCAAGTAAGCTGGAACTATTTCAGCCTCCTTTAATGATACATGTAATGTTTCTCTATTAAAAAATAATTTGCACGGGTCCTGGGAGAGAGAGTATGCTCAGTTATCACAGCATTCGGGAACTTTTCTTAAGGCATATACCAGAACAAAAATACCTATCCCAGAGCATTTGGTTACTTTCTGATGTTGTTACAACTCTAAATTAAGAGTTAGAACTTATTTATATAGCTTTTTATTTTACCAGGTCACTTGAAGGTATTCTTACTCTATTGAAAATGGAACTATATGTTCAAGAGCTATTTCTATTTTCTTTGTTGCTCAGTATATTAGGAAACTTAGAGAAACATGAAGACATCCCACTTGAGCCTAAACACTATCTAACCGCCTTGAGAGTTTTTCTTTGAATGGCACTTAGGTTTGTCAGTCTCTGAGTTTAAGCTTCTGCTGTGCCCTACATGTCTTCTGTCTTGCCTTACTTATTAGTTCATGGTCCTCTTGTCTACTCAGTTGCCCAAGGAAGAACCTGGGTGGGGGGGGGTCTACCTTGTCCCTTCCTTTCATTTCTAGCCACTTGCCAGATTCTGAATTACACCTTTATCTCTGCCCTCTGCCTATTTTTTTCTCTATCCCCACTGCTGCCCCCTAGTTCAGGGTACCACTACTTGTGGTGGAAAACCTGCATCCAATTCCTGAGTGGTTTCTTTGTACTCCTTAGCCCCATATAATTCCTAGTCAACAGTGTGTCAAAGAGAAATGCACAGGTCTAGGTCCTACTCTCAGAGATTGGAACCAAATTCAGTAGGTCAGGACTCTGTCAAAAATCCGCATGCCGGGCCTCCCTGGTGGTGCAGCGGTTAAGCGCTGCACTGTAGCGCTGTCGGACGCGAGTTCGACACCCAGCCAGGGAGAGTCCCACATGGTGTGGCAGACCTCTCCTGCCTCGCCCGCTGCTCCCCTCAGCAGTGTATTTCTGTGGATCTGCCTGTTCTGCTCCCCACTCTGTCTCTGGTGTCTCTCGCCACCCCACGCCTCTGGCCTGTACCCCAGCTTGTATGCATAAATAAATCTTTAAAAAAAAAAATCCGCATGCCTTAGCATTTTCCTTCAAGGTTGCCCATGGAATCCCCTGAACACAGCATGTTTCACATATATTGAAGCACCCTTGGTGGAGGTGCTTTCTTCTTTCCCATAGAATTACTTCTTGTCTTTCAAGACTTAGTCCATTGGGCTCCTCTGGGCTCTCCCCTTTAGGAATCAAGTGAGGAAGGAAAATGTCGTGCATGTAAAACAAGTCCAGGTCTGTCCATCGTATGCTGGATGTATTCCTGATAAGTAATGGAGGACAGGGAGGGGAAAGACCTCTAACATTGAGACGGAGGTGGAACTTCGTTTGCCCTCTGAGTCTCCAGTAGCATTTGAGTAGGGTTTTGGTAGTTGAAGGGGAGAGAGGCATGGCAGCCTGTGAGGCTGAGTGGTTTTCATCTCAACGGGTGTGAGCAATGACATGAGAAAGGGCCTGAGGAATGCCACTGACAGTCTACCCAGTCCCCCAATATGGTTGCATACTTCTGGCCTTGTGCTGTTTCCTTCTTGGGTTTTAGTTAGGCTAGCCCTTGATGTGCTTTCCAGAAGCACTGGGAAACTGCTGGGTTTCACCCTAGGTTGCATACCTGGAACTCTCACTGTGAACCCTCCCTTCCTCTCTCTGCCCTGCCATGGTGGCTAAGTTCTCTGACCAGCCACTGGAAAATCTACCCCTCCATTAAGGGACAGTGCTGATGGGTTTAAGGACAGGTGGCAGAGAGTTGCTATAGCCTTTCTGTTGAGGGGTCGCATGTATCCCTAACATCCAGAAAGTAACAGGCTGCTCATTGGTGAGGAGTTTTGCCTGTGTGTTTCTCCTTTGGCTAACCTTAACTTGTCTGTTTTTGAGGATGTAGATAAATCTAGCCACCCTGGCCCCATTTAAAAAGGGGAGGGGAGGTTCTTTCATTTGGGGCACTTACTCTTGAGAGAGAGAATAGACCATAGTGGTTAAGAGCTCAGGTTTTGAAGTTTGAATCTGGGATCTGCGGCATCGTGACTCAGTGAACCTCAGCAAGTTATTTAACCTCTCTGTGCATTACTTTGTGTCTGAAGGTCAAGTGAGTTAGTATATATGAAGTACTTAGAAAAGTACTTAGAAAAGTGCCTCTGTGCATTAGTTATTTTGTGTTTGAAGGTCTAGTGAGTTAATATATATGAAGTACTTAGAAGAGTGCTTGGCATATACTAAGTGCAAGATGGTGTAGATATTATTGGAAGTGATCATGACATGTTCCTGGGCAGTGAGGAGAGCAGCCTGGCAGGAGGGGAGTGTTAGGAGGAGTGATAGGACATTTGCTGAGAAAGTTGGGTTGGGGCCAGCCAGAGAGGAGTGTGCCTGACTGGACATGACCTCACCACCACAGCAGCCCATTCTCTTACCCGCAGTGTCCTCCAGCTTCTTGAAGTAACTTAGCCATTAGAGTTAGTGAAAGGTTTTTGGAGGCAGCTGCATGAATGTGTCTTTGTTTAAAAATGTTCACCTTTTCCCAAAAAGTTGAAAAGTTCTTGAATTCAAGATTCGTCTTCCTGGTATCTCAGAGTCTCACCTTGCACATTCTGTCCTAATGTGCTGCAGTGCAGCGCTGGTTGCTATATCCAAAGATGAGTCCAGGTGCTCTGAAAGGCACTGAAAGATGCTGAGTTGGGAGTAGGGGGTGGGGGTTTGAAGGAAACTATTGAATAAGTAGTTGTAGTTCCAGAAGTAATACTTTTGTCTTTTCTATCAGCCTTGAAGTAGAAATTTAAGAAAGGTTGCTTCTAGTGGCTCTTTTGTCATCATTCCCTGTACCCTCCCCCATACCAGTACTCCCTCCCACCCCCCTCTTTAGAATCCCAGAGAGCTGAGCTGTAAGGATCCCCTTGACAAACAGGAGACTGAGACTTAGAGGGCACCACCCACCAGCTGGCATTCACTGCCCGCGGTTCTTTCTGTTGTCAGGGTCTTGGTCCTGCTTTTCACGTGGTTGCTTTTGTTTTTAAGGAGAGAGGGGATGGAAAGTAAGAGGATTCATTTCAGTTAGGTGGTGGTTTGGGTTAGTTATATTCTAACAGTTACAAGTCTGTGTTGATTTTAGTTTTCTGTACTTCATGTCAGATTTTGCTTCCACTTCTTACTAGTACAATTTAACAGAGGGGTGAGAAAGTAAAATAGTAAAAAATACTATTTTGACAATCTTGCTGCTACCAAGCAGTTGCTAATGTTGGAGCCAGTGCCTGTGGAGGTGCTCTGTCTTTCTGAGAGGGAGAGTATGCTGCCATACTGCCATGGGATGGGGAGGATGTAACTCACAAGTTGGACAGCCTCTGAACCCTTCCCAAGATAGCTGAGATGGTTTATAAATGTCTTTGTAGTAGTGTATCTCTGGCTTAAAAAAATTCAGCATGTGAAAGCTAAGCTACAGAAGGATCCACTTCATGTGTTACGTAAGCAGTCCCTGTTCAACTCACTTATTCTATGTCCGGATCTGTGTCATCCAGCCTGGTGTGGACAGCCTTGAATAGTTGGTTTTGCATCCATGAGGAGTTCTCAGTGTCATGCGGGGGCACTGCTCTGTAGAGTGTCTGATGTAGGTCGAGAATGCCAGGCACACCCATGTTCAGGTGGAACCCGTTCTAGGAGCAATTCCAGTAGCTGAAAATGGACTGTGTGTGGAGCTGGCGAGGTAGCATGCTCACCTGGGAACTGGGCCACACTTGTCTGGAGGTGTGTGGGCACTGCATTCCTTTGAGCCTGTGCTAAGTACTCTCTTCAGCCATGTCGTCTTGGATTGATGTTGTGACAAGTGGTCCATCTCCCTGGAGCATTGTGTTCTGACCAAGTAACGGGACCAGAGTTCATATCTTGATTTCTGCCATGGATTTGCTTGTGTCATCACCTTGATCCTCAGTGTCCTGATTTTAGTTTTCTGTTTTCTCTTCAGGGATAATGGAACTACTTGATAGCATATGATAATAGCTCAGCGTATTGGTGTGATAATCACTAAGTGTAAGATAGTGAGCATACTGACCACTCATGGGAGGGATGAGTATTAATTGAAATAAGGGAATCGAGGTCAGGGGTTCTGAAGCCTTATGTTTAGATAAAGAATTTTGTATCATTGCCACAGGTTGCTTTGTGCCAGCTTGAAAAGGTAATTCTCTCAAAATTAGCTACTTTGCTGCAATCACAAAATCTGGGAGTAGCTCTTTCTAATTATTAGTGTCCTGTCAGTTGTGTAGCTAGTATTTGAGAGTGATCCTGGACTTAGATTTAAGGTAGGTTTGTGTAACTTTGTCTCGGACATCTGGTTCTGTCTGCCAGGTTTAGTTTTGCCTCACGGGAGAAGCCTAGACACATTTCCTGCACAATGTAAACACTTAGTGTCTAGCTGGAAGGACTAGGGCAAATACTGTATATGTCCCTGCTTTTGTCATTATGAATCTTGGGAAGTGCTATTGGCAAGTTAAACCCTTCCAGGATCCTGCTTGGGAAAAGGAGCTCCTGGCAACCTGTTTCCAGTGGAAGCATTGGCCACCTAACCCACTGGTTTGTGTGGCTGAGATGTTCATGAAGAGGTAGTGATTCCAACTCTGGCTCTTCTTACCCTGCCCTAAACAAAGACTGTCATTGGGGCCTCCCTGAGTATGGACTTTACCATCTGTCAGATGAAGCTTGTATGCCAGACTGGCCCATCTCAGGGGTGTCATGAGGCTCCAGTCATATCTTTAGTGCTGTTCATTGAAAACACTACAATGTGTTGTCCTAACCAGCTGTAGCTTCTCACCCTTCTCTCCGGATAGTGCTCCTGCTTTTCACGTGGCTACTTTCAAAGACACTCATCTTCCCTGACATCTCTCCTTTTCTGTTCTTTGTTGGGATTTTGAAGGTGGTGGCTCTTAAACTGATACCACTGAGGCCCTCCCTGGTGGTACAGGAGTTAAAGTCTCAGCACTATCAAGCGGTTACCAGCCACCGCAACATGAGTTCGATCCCCGGCCAAAAAGCAAACCCACATGGCACTGCAGACCTCTCCTGTTTTTCCCACTACTCCCCTCAGCAGTGTATTTCAATAGATCTGCCTGTTCTGCTCCCCACTCTGTCTCTGGTGAAACCTCTTACCCCCCCCCATTCTGGCCTACACCCCAGTTCTTGTATGCATAAATAAATAAATCTTTTATTATCTTAAAAAAAGAAACTGGTACCGGGCCTCCCTGGTGGTGCAGCGGTTGAGCGCTGCGCTGTGGAGATGTCAGCAGTGCGCGATCCAAGTTCAATGCCCAGCCGGGAAGAATCCCACATGGTGCGGCAGACCTCTCCTGCTTCGCCCGCTGCTCCCTTCAGCAGTGTATTTCTGATCTACCTATACTGCTCCCCACTCTGTCTCTGGTGAACCCTCTCGCCGCCGCACGCCTCTGGCCTGTACCCCAGCTTGTATGTATAAAAAAATATATCTTTTTAAAAAAAAACTGGTACCACTGGGAGGGGAGCATGGTGGTAACATGTTAGCAAATCCCCTCCTTGCATTTCTTTTCCCTTTTAAAAAAAAAATAGATGTATTTGATCTGTTTCTGAAAATTTTGTGCTGAAAACCATAAACATTTGGTCATAGATCATCAATGCCATATCATGTCTGTGTTGTGTGGAACAGAGAATGTATGTGGTGTCTAGACACTTTCTCGGATTTTAAGAAATGTGATTCAGTTATGGAAGGAAGTGAAACTAACATTGGTACTATTAAGAGTTTTATGTGTTCAACACTATATAGGGTTTCTTGTAATTCTCAGTAAAGCCCTGTGATGTAGATTTCCTACCATTTTCAGGTAAAATGGTAATCTTAGAACTTAATGTGAAAGGTGGGGCTAGGAGTTGAGTCCAGTTCTGCCTGACAACAGACCCTCTGCTTTTTCTAGTTCACTGACAGTTTGGCAGTTCTTAAGCAACCACCTCCCAAAGCAAAATGTTATTTCTGTGTACATATATATGTTATATATCTCATATATAACATATGTAATAATATATAAAATAAGTGTTGGAGAGATAATTGGAAATTGGGATATTTTGATTTTATTACCTATAGGAATCTTCAGAATAAGGAACAGCATTCAGTTTTTTTAAAAAACGTCAGAATGATATCCCAGTTTCTGTTACCTCAGACTTGTACTAAGAGGAATTCCTTACGGAACTTTCATGTGCCTGTCAATGGGAGGTGTTAGCTCTTTTAGGAATGCATTTCTAGCAGTGGAAATGATACTAGATCAAGGTCTCATACCTTCCTTGATAAAAGTCTGGATTGGATGAGTGTGGCAATTTTTTTTTTAAGATTTATTTATTTATGCATACAAGAGCTAGGGTGCAGGCCAGAGATGTGGGGGTGGGGGTGAGAGGATTCACCAGGGACAGTGTGGGGAGCAGAACAGGCAGATTGACTGAAATACACTGCTGAGGGAAGCAGCAGGTGAGGCAGGAGAGATCCGCCATGCCATGTGGGAAGCTCCCTAGCCAGGGATCCGGGATCAGGGATCGAACATAGCTTCATAGTGCTGAGACTTAACCACCTTGCGCCACCAGAGAGGCCCGAGTGTGGCAATTCTTAAGCAGGAGGGTACCTCACCATCACATGGGGAGCAGTCCCAGACAGGTGCTCAGTGGGGGGGGGGGTGTGTTTCAGCTCTTTTCAGGGGCTTGGGCCCTGGTTTAAGAGTCCCCCCACTGTTAGTAATCACGCCAGTCAACTGGAGTTCCTGGCTGCCTCCCTAACATTCTTCTCCATCTCTGAATACACTTTTCCTACATATGTTAACCTGTTCTTTTCTTTTCAGAGGTTTGATTTTCCTCATTCTTTAAGGCCCATCTCAAGCTTCTCTTCCATGAAACCATTACCCTCTGCTGTTGCCTGCCACACCTCCCTTGCTCTTGCCTGTGGGTTCCTATAGCAGCGCTTCTCCACTCTCCTAATTCAGCCTCAACAGCCAAGAATTTCAGTTTTACTTTCTGTAGCTCTTTTAGGTATATAGTCTGCCTTTTTCCATCAGCAGATATAAAACCACAAGATGATAATGAATTTACTTTAAAACTTACAGGCAACACCTACCTTAAGATTTGCTGTCCATACCATTGATTTAACATCTGAAGTAACCCTGGCTTGCACTGCTGATTTTTCCTCTGTACATCAGTTCGGATACCCTAAAGAAGACCATGGCCACAAGCTAGTTAAGAATCACACCCTCCCACCCCCTGCCCCTGCAGTCCCCCAAGCCCCTGCAGGTTTTCAGGCCATTTTGAGAATTACTTGAAGACATTTTGAATAGTTGATTTTCTAGGCCCATTCTTAGACCTCCAAAGAAGAAAACAAAGAGACTTGTTAAATACTTTCTCCAAATTTGAATGCATACATCTGAGTTGTGTGACCAAGTGCTTGCTGTATATGACTGTCACCTGCTGTCCCAGCTCTAGGAGACTAGCCTAAGCTTTTGTGCAGGTGTTGGCACAGTGCACTCCTGTGGGGCCAGAGCAGTGTCCTCTGTCAGCGCCTGCAGAGCTGGCAGTGGTCCATTTCTGCCACACACCACACTTTGGCCTGGAGTGCACATTAAACTCTTTGGGCTGGAGTTTAGGCAACACATCAGGCTCTTTCAGGTTTCTGAAATATACTAAGATCCCCGCTGGGCTCAGAAATGGACCTCATTTTGAGACGTGCTCACTTTCTCTCTCCTCACTTGCCCTGGCTGGGAAGCTTGCTCTCCCCACTGGGGAAGAACTAGCGTGTGATTTGGCTGGTTCTGCTTTCCCTTGAATTCTTCTCTCGGTTTGTCAGCATTGCTGCATCAGCCTGGAACAGCTGACCAGGACTGCTTCTTCCTCTGAGCAGAACTGAAACAGACCTTTATGGGGCATATTTTATAGTCTCCTTCATTCTTGGCTTTGGTCTTCCTAATTCTGTTCTTCTAGAGCTGGCCTCTTGCATTTTTTTTCTTTGCTAAGTCCTTCCTTCCATCATTTATAATAGCCTTTTAAATTTGAACTCTGAATTTACTTTGGTTTCTTTAAATTCCCTCCCCATCATTCTGTTATAGGGGTGCGATCTTGCTTGAGGGTTTGCCAGTCCTCTTGAGTCATCTTGCCTTTTCTCATCTCAGAACTTGAGATAGAACATCTTTTCTCTGAATGACTTGAATCCGTCTTCTTCAAGTTGTTCTTAGTGGAGGCGTGATTGGCATTTTGGACTGAACAGTTTTTGTTTGCAGAGACCATCTTGTGCAATGCAGGACTTACAGCATCCTGGCCCCTGACAGTGCAGTGGTTTCCAACAACTTGGGGCTCTCTTAAGAGTACATTAGGAAACGGGGGTGGGGTTGTGTCACAATGCCTGGTATCTCTGTAATGGTCAGGCTTGAGTGCTGTAGTGCAAAGTCCTGCCTATATGCCAGCAGCACCCTATTGAGAAATGCTTTCCCGAAGATTACTGGGCTGCTTGTTTGTCAGACTGTCTTGGGTTTCTTTCACTTCCACCTTATAATCAGTTCTTCCTTGTTGGTTTGGTTAGAATTGTGCAAAGGAGGTTGCCTCTTCAGTCTTTGATAAGTTTAACTTGACAGTATAGTGATATTTTTGCTTTGGAGACCCTGAGCCTCCCAGCCTTCTTTGGCCAGGGCTTGTGTGGTGACCTCCTCCCATATCACAGCTCTTATCTTTCTTATTTCTCTGGGTGCCCTCCCTGCAGCACCCCACTCCCTTTTTCTTGAGCAAGATTTAATTATTCACTGCATCTTACAATTGAGTCCTATCTTGCCATGTTTTTAAAATTCTTTTGAAAATTACTTTCTTGTGTTTATTTTGTATTTATTCTGTTAGGTGAGTTTCTGAAGCCAAAGAGTAAAAATTTATTCAAAAATTTATTTCCGCCCATGGATATTGAAAATACTCTTCTTTGTTTATTTTTCAATTGTCTAAATCTAGAGTTCTAGCTGCAATATTTTTTCCTGCCTGTATTTGCTATAAAACATTTTTTAAAGATTTGTTTTTATTTTTTATTTATTACTTTTTTAATTTATTTGAAGTTTTTTTTTTCATACAAGAACTGGGGTGTAGGCCAGAGGTATGGGGAGTGAGAGGATTTACCAGAGACAGAGTGGGGAGCAGAACAGGAAGATCTACTGAAATATACTGCTGCGGGGAGCAGTGGGCAAGACAGGAGAGGTCTGCTGCACCATGTGGGTCAGTTGCAGTGGCTGATGATAGCTTGATAGTGCTGTGACTTTAACCCCTGCGCCACCAGTGAGGCCCAGTGTAGAACATTTTTTAAAGTTTGGTGTAGGACTCATCCCTTAGGGAATATGATAACGTCTGTTCTAAGCCAAGAATCTTACTCCAGTACCTTGAGCCAAGAATCAAAATGGAAGAGCCCTTCCCATCCCAACCCCAAGCCCCAACTTTCCATACATTCACTAACCTGGTCATTGAACAAGTGTTTGAACACTACCATGAACTTCTCCCTGCCCTTAAACTTGCTCTCTGGAGCTTTCACTCCATTTAGGGAGTGGGCCAGAATCGTCTTGTAGTTATTAGACCATTCCCTTTTTCTGAGTCTACCAAGTGTCATAATCCCCAGATGAGCATTTCTTTCTTTTTTAAAATTAGAATGTAGATTGCTTGACTCATCATTGAAATTCTTGAGATGAATTGAATGTTGCACCAGCTGCCCTCTTGGGTTTGGTGTTGTCCCCTCTCAGAAGCCATGCTTGAGTCTGCATTATACAATTTTTTGGTGCCTCATTTGGCCAGACTGGTGATATTTCATCTTTCAACCTTGGCGCTCCAGCTAACTTCCAAAGGTGGCAGGCCTTAGAGCCATGGTAATGGTACAATATTATTATTATTGTCACTTTTTTTTTAAAGATTTATTTATTTATACATACAAGCTGGGGTACAGGCCAGAGGAGTGGGACGGCGAGAGGGTTCACCAGAGACAGTGGGGAGCAGAACAGGCAGATCAGAAATACACTGCTGAAGGGAGCAGCGGGTGAGGCAGGAGAGGTCTGCCATGCCATGTGGGATTCTCCCTGGCTGGGCGTCGAACTCGCATCGCGCGTTGCCGACAGCTCCACAGTGCAATGCTCAACCTCTGTGCCACCAAGGAGGCCCCTATTATTGTCACTTTTTCCAGTTGAAGATATTCCCTTCTTCATCTAGTTTCTGAGGCCAAGACTAAAGAATCCAGAAGAGTCCCAAGCAGGCGTTTTCTGTGAGTGCCAGGCATTAACAGGAGGTTCAGATAACAGGTGGCACTAGAGTGGTCCCTTAGGTTTCATGCTTTCCCTCCTGAAGGGTCAGAAAGAGGGGCCAGGCACTCCTCCCCCACTGCAAGAGTCCCAGCACTGCTTCCTCACAGAAGCTGAGAGTGTTGCTTAGAGATGGATTCGTTTCAGTGGCTTTCCTCTCACTGTGTAGCTTGTTAAAATCCTCCAGTTCAGCCTCCAGTGAACACTTGTTGGGCTAGAATTTCTGGGGTTGGGGCTCAGGCCCAGAGGACTGTGTTGACCAACTAAGCTTGACAATCAGTAGCACCTGTGGGAAGAAATTTGGACCTCTCACCTGCTGTGAAGTGTCACTGTGGCCCAACTGCCTCTTCCACAAGTTCATTTGATGGGCTGTCTCCTTGGCCTTCTCTGTGCAAGGCATTCTGCACATCCTCTAACCTAGGACTTGTAACAGTGTCTCTAGCTTTTCCCTTCCTTGGGAATTGTCTCTTTCCATACCTTTGTGCTTTCCAGTGTACCTTGTAAACTGTCAGCTGTGTAATATGAATGTGGAGCATGGAGGATCCTTTGGCCCTAATGTGGGGACTGATCAGAGCACCGCTACTATTGTGAGCTGCAGCACAATGGAGGGACCTCCGGGTCTAGAGGGGTGGGTAGGCTGGACCAGCGAGGTAACCAGGCCATTGAGCAAGCTGTCCTGCCTGCACAGCTGAAGAGACGGGGCTCAGGTGAGCCGTACTTTGGGGTTGCCCAAGAGATGTAGAAGAAGCGATTGTGCCATGGACAAGGGGCTGATTTGGGGTGTTGGGGCATTGGGAGAGAGCACATCCCTCCAGGTGTCTGACTTTCTGACACCTGTCCGATTTTCACTTGAGTTGTCAGAAAGTCATGGGAAATAATCAGGTTGATGATAGTTGAAAAACAGGTAACAGCAATTCCAGACTAAAGACATCTGAGGCAGTGCCCTGAAGTAGTCATGGTGGTCGTGTTTTCTGGATGACATGGCGTTTGCTGCATTAACTATTTGTGGAGTAATAATTATTCTTACTTGAGGGTTCTATTGCCTTCATGGTTTCCCTTTCATTGACTACAACTCTGGGTATTGCTACCCATATTTTGCAGCTGAGGAAACTGAGGCTCAGTGAAGGTTTACTATCTCCCTCCCCTATCCCAGACAGTGTAGTTCTCTTCGCTGTGTACCCACTCTGAGGTACAGTCCTTCTGAAAATGCATTTATAGAGTTGATAGAAATTTTTGGGTGTATGTTTGCTCCTCCCCAGTTTCATTCCTCTTTATATCCTCAGTATCCAAACACATAAGTCAGCGCTTGATAATTTCAGTTGAAAGAAGCCAGGTCTGTAGCACTTTTCTTGCCCCCCAGTACATGGCTGCCCTGTGTAGGGATCAAGGGCGTAAACAGAAGTGTGGTAACCAGCCTAAAGAGGAGGTCGTGTGTCCACAGAGCATAGTTATTTATCCCACTGAATTCTGTGGGTTCACTAAGGTGGGGGCTTGTCTTGGTCTGGGGCATGGGTGAATAGGACCACTGTGATTCCAGGCCCCTTAACCAGACCACAGGTGGTCTAGCACATTCTTGAAGTTTTGTCAGATTTTACCACCATTGGTGTTGTTACTCTATTTAATTTGAGGGAGTCAGGAGGGATCTTAATATGTGGTGCTTTCTCCTATTTGACACCCCTTTATGCTTTGTTAATCAACAGGAGCTTGAAGAAATCCGCAAATGTGGAATGAAAAACTTCCGTAACATCCAGGTTGATGAAGCTAATTTATTGACTTGGCAAGGGCTTATTGTTCCTGTGAGTATTGAACGCTTCCACTTCTTATCAGATTATTCTTTAAGGTGATGTGTGTGCTGTTGGGCTTATCTCTGCTCCCATGTAACTTTTTAGTATAGGCAGCCAGCAGATGCACAGACATTGGCTGCCACTCTAGGGTAATAAGGTAGGGACCATAGCCTTGTAATCCTGTCCTTGCACTGGTTTTATAACATTCTGGGGGGGCCAACATTCCAGGTCTCTGGTTATCTACCTGGGGAAGAAATGTTTGTCTGTGCTCCCAGGCTTCTCTGCCTGGCCTCATTTGTCCAGGCAGGGGCCACTTTCTCTGCTGTCTCTTGGGAGATGGCTAGTGCTCATATCTAGATCTTCTCCTTGCTTTCCCACTTGGTTTTACATCTGTGTCTCTAACCTTCAGAACACCTGGGTTCCAGGTTTTATTCCGCGTATCTTCCAGCATGTGCCTCCTGTTCATCTCAAACCTTGCCTAATGACCCACCTGTTCCCCGAACCCAGTTTCTTTTTCTAGGGTTTCTGCCTCCAGTGCCTGGCTCCCCCCCCCCCCCCAAACCCCCACTGAAACTCCTTCACTTGTTTCACAGACTTCTGCTTTCTCTTGGGCTCAGGCCTCCTCCTAACAGTGGTTTTCTTGTGACCTCACTACCTTCTTCATTTAGTGTCTGCTATTTCCCCATCCTTTCATCTCCTCACCCCTTTAGAGACCTGTCCTATACTCACAGCAATTTGCAGTTCCAGTTTCTGCTGCTCTCCTGAAACCATTTCTTACCAAGTACATGGGTTTTTCCCTTCGTCCTCACACCTCTGACTCGGCAACCCTGGAACTTCTTTGCTTCCCAAACCTTTGGCGCCTTCGTCCCAGCCTCCAGTTCTATAACCACGTTGCCGCTCACTTCTGTCTCTTGTTGCTTCCTTTTAACTCTTGGACATGGATCTTGCTAGTCTCTTGCCTTTCTCTCATTCTCTTTTGTTTCTTGAGGACCATGCTTCTTCCAGCATCATAGATTACTAGATTACCACTGTACATGAAGGCATCTCATCTCTGCCTCCATTCCGGTCTTCTTCCTGGAGCCCCACATTAGCCTCACTGGAACAGTGTGTGTTTTCCAATCTTCCTGGCTTCTTTAGGACTTCCAGGACTTCTTTAGAAGTGTTCCCCTTCCTTCCATCTCTTCTGCATCTACTCACCTCTTCATCCCCATTCCATTTTGGGTCTCAGATCCTTTCCTGTGCTTGACTCTGCCTTATATTGTTGTATAAAATCTCTTCTTATAGGCAGATTGGCTACTTTGTCAAAGTGGAACATGGAGCATGCTTACATTACAAGCTTTCTTCTTGTTGGGTTATGGGGTCATTTTTAAAAATCCATGGAAATTTGAACAGCAAATAATGGATTTATTGTGTATTTTCATAGTCATTTGGATAACTAAGGAAATATGTAACTTAGCACACTCAAAATTTTAATAATGGTTTTGGAGATGAGTTTTTTAGATTTCTCAAGACTTGGAACTGGTAGGACTTGGGCCACACAGGTATGGGTGGTATTCCCTGACTGGGAACAGCTGATCAGCCTTGGGCAGTGTATTCTTGTGAGCTCTCACCCTGAGAAACTGTGCACCACTCCAGCACCTGTCAAGAAGGCTCTTCCCCAAGCACACACGAAAGCTTCTCTGACTGTGTCTCACTAAAGACTGTGGTCTCACTAAATCTAAGGTGAACACTGACTGGTAGAATCCCATTGTGTTGGGCTGAGGCTCTGGGGAATGTCCAAGCGAAAGCCTTGCCTTCCATAGGAGCTGGGTCAGTGTGGGAAATCTTTACCCAAACTCACCTGGTGTGCACCCAACTGGGATGAAAGCAGAACCAGCGTGATAAAGGTATGGTGGCCTAGAAAAGTGTCATTACAACAGGGTTCTGGTTCTCAGGGAGCAGCTTAGTAAATATGCCCTGTTTCAGAAAGGGACAGGCCCAGACCCCCAGGGAGGAAAAGTGATATGTAACACTGGAGAAGTGTTTCCTAGAGACACTTCACTGTTACCATGGCAGTTCAGCTTTATTCCCTTTCAACGCTTGTTTCTATATAAAATTTTGTATTTAAAATTCAGATGTGAAGTGTAAGGAAGAAAGTTTTACCCGTAATTCCATCATGAAAAAATTCAAAAAGTTTTAGGGTACCTATCCTTCAGAAACTAGGGGCATGGTGTAAGCATTCCTGAAGACCTCTTATCCTCGGCATATTTCTCTCGACCTTTGTAGATGCGATTTTTAGTAGACAATTTGATAGTTTCACAATTATTTAGTAATTGCCCTGAAACTCTTAAGGAAATACATTTTAATAATTATATAAGATACCATAATATTTATATAGTTTATTTAAGCATTACTTTAATGTTGACCTTTTAGATTGTTATGTTTTTCTGTTTTAAAGGAACAGCTTTTTTTTTTTTTAAGATTTATTTATGTATGCATACAACAGCTGGGGTGTAGGTCAGAGGTGTGGGGGGATGAGATTATTCACCCAAGACAGAGTGGGGAGCAGAACAGGCAGATAGACTGAAATACAATGCTGAGGGGAGCAGTAGGCAAGACAGGAGAGGTCTGCTGCACCATGTGGGTCAGCAACCTGACCGGGGATAGAACTGGAGATGGAACTGCTGCAGCAGCTGCTGAAATAGCTTCATAGTGCTGAAACTTAACCCCTTGCGCCACCAGGGAGGACCCATGTTTTCCTTTTTTTTTTTTTTCTATTTTAAAAACAATTTATCTATGAACAGCTTTATGAAAAAATCTTAGTATGATCATAAATTTTACATTCTGATTTTAAGATTTAGTAATCTGTCATGTATTTAATCAGAGTCTTATACATAAAGAAGGGACCATCTTTATAGAAGATTGTGCCAGTATATACTCCTATGCACACTGTCTGCACATGTTCCGTAGAGTCATGAAAGTTCCTCCGCCTTTTTTTTGTTGTTGTTGTTGTTATGTATGTCTTTTACATTTTGTATTCCCCTTGGGTAGCCCACCACCAATTCACCCGTGAGCCATCTCCATGGTCCCTTGTGTTCTTTTCGATTCCATTTTGTGCCCTTATCCTCCCCCCACCCCCCGCCCCGCTGAGTATCTCTCCTATTTGGTTTCCCTATAGTCCTGTTATAAGTGAAACCATTCGATATTTTTCTCTTTCTTTCTGGCTTATTTCACTGAGTATGATTCCCTCTAGTTCCATCCATGTCGCTGCAAATTGCATGTGTTTATCTTTGAATGCTGAATAGTATTCCATTGTGTATATGTACCACATCTTCTTGATCCAGTCATCTATTTTTGGACATCTGGGTTACTTCCATACCTTTGCTATTGTGAATAGTGCCGCAATGAACATACGGGTGCATGTATCCTTTCGTATTAGTGTTTTTGTGTCCTTTGGGTAAATTCCCAAAAGTGGTATTGCTGGGTCGTATGGGAGCTCCACATTTAGCAGTTTGAGGAATCACCATACAGCTTTCCATAGTGGTTGGACCTGTAGCGTAGAAGAGTTCCTTTTTCTCCATATCCTTTCCAGCATTTGTTGTTGCCTGTATTTTTAATGTGTGCCATCCTCTCAGGTGTGAGGTGGTATCTCATAGTGATTTTGATTTGCATTTCCTTGATTATAAGTGATATTGAGCATTTTTTCATGTATCTGTCGGCCATTTGCTTTTCTTCTTTGGAGAAGTGCCTTTTGAGCTCTTCTGCCCATTTTTTGACTGGGTTATTGGCTTTGTTTTTGTTGAGTTGTGTGAGTTCCCTGTAAATTTTTGTTATCAGTCCTTTATCAGATGTATTGTGTGCAAAAATCTTTTCCCAGTTGGTAGGGTGTCTGTTAGTTTTGGTTAATGTCTCTTTT
>PVIJ01006549.1:0-91079 GCA_004024925.1 Scalopus aquaticus
ATATATATATATATATATATATATATATATATATATATATATATATATATATATATATATATATAAAAAGACAGAAGAAAGTCCTTCTAAGAAAAAGTGAATACTTAGAAAAATCTAGTAGAAAATAGAATCCAGTCCATCAAGAAATAAATGAACAGACAACTCAGGGAGAGGAAACTGCAAAACGAAGGGATGGCTTGTGAGTATTGACCTCATGAACATTTAGAAGAAACACTGATAAACCACTAAGAGTTATGATTACAAGAGAACTTAAATGCTATAAATGTTTATAGTACCAATCTAATATTATAACAAGCAAAATGTAGTTGTGACAGGAATGGAGGAAATAAAAGTCACTTTATTTTTCATTTGGAGAGGTGAAATACTACTTTCTAAAGGGATTCTTATGCATCAGCATGGAGAATATTTGCATTATGAACAAGGGAGTAAAAGATTACTGAAGTATATAGGTAGTATGATCCTAATTGTAAACTTTGAAGGGGGAAATAGGATTAGCAAGAAAAGGAAACTTTTAATTAACAAATGAATAGTATGAAATTTGTGCATTGCTTTTATAACACTGGTCAACAAATTTTCACAAAAGTCATATAACTGAAATAAAATTAGTCATTTCCTATAAATTCGTATGTGTTCAACATGAATATGACAAGTCAAATTCTAATTTTGGCTCTAGGTTTTTTTTTGTAATCTACAATAAATGGATGTGTACATTACGAAATGAATGCCAACAGTAATAGGCCTACTGTTAATACCTGTAAAAAATCAAGTCATAGACTACTTCTTAGATTTCTTCTCTTGTCTCTTGTACAGCTGTTCAGGAGCATCTCTGGGGAGTGTCCAGCAGTAGTCAGCCAGCATTGTAGTGGACCATTTTCCCTGGTGTCTTTGTTCCATTGATGCGCTATCTTGATGAAAATGTTCTCCATATTCATCACTAACCATACCACAGTTTTCAGGGAAGAAATCCAGATGGGAATAAGGAAGTGGATCTTTCGAGACATTTTGCAGCCAAGTTTCTGATACTGCATCAGCATGTCTTCTACTAGTTCCTTGTAGTTTTCTGCCCTAACTTTCCCAAGAAAGTTTGTAGACACTAGGCGAAAAGCATTCCGTGCTTGTTTTGCATCACCCTGCAGCAAGTTGTTGAACCGGTCATCTCAACGCATACAGAACGCTTGGGTAGACTATTCTTGACTTCTTTTGCTTTGTTATTCTGCTGGAAAGAGGAGGAACCAAGCAGAAGTAACAGTCTTTTATGTGGATGCTTGGCTTTCTCCACACCATGGGGACTGCAAACGGCACTGATGGTCTTTTGCCATTGAACCACTGTGAAAGCTGTGTTGGACATGTAGCACAGTATACATGTGGGGCCCAAGGCTTGTCTTGGTCACCAACCTTGCATCCAAAGTAAAGATGATAAGCCTTCTTCACTTGAGAAGTGATATTTTCCTTCTGGTTGGCAAATGTCACTTCCCCACAAATAGAGCAGAAATTGTTCTTGCTATTAACACACCTTCGAGGCATTACTGTTCTGTATTGTGCCTAAATGGATAAAATAATAACAGTTCTATGGAACAGTAGCTTAAACTGTCTCGCACAAAGTCTGAAATATTTTCAATGCTCAACCTTTCCGACAGGGCTTTCTATAGTGCATTGCTGATGTCAGCTTACTTCAGCAGCAGTCTGGCAGTAGTATTGCATTGCATCAGAAAATGATGCATTCAACTCTGGATGACGTGTGCATGATGATATTACACAATGCGATGCAATATTACATCATTCTAGGCTGATTTGCAGTCCTACTGGATAAATTTACACAGTGAAACCTATAAAATGAATTATATGAAATATCTTCAAAACGAGAGCTAATAAAAAATTTTCAGGGTTATATTCATGTTTAGCACACCAAGATACTACAGATTAGGGCCTTTTAAAGTCAGTAATGATCTCATTGTTGACCAGTGTAATTAATCTTTAGCTCCCCTTTGAAGGGATAAATGTAATTTCTATGCTTAGTCAAAATGTCAAGGTAATGATTTGAGTTATTTTATTGCATAACAATTCTTCTGACAACATTTTCTTTGATTTTATGCAAGGTAAAATATGCAGAGATGCATTGATTTCTCTCATGCTTCCTTAATTTTTAAACATGGTTTAAGCAGACACCTTTACCTGACTGTGAACACAGGAGCCCTTCAAATGGCCATCTTTCAAAGGGCACATAGGCTCTCTCAGTCATCTTTGTAAGCATTATTTTTACAGTGTCCAGCCATCGGTTTCTGATAAAAAAAACTAAAGTTTGAGATTAAGTAGACCAATTTGGGTCATTAAGGAGAGCAAGCCAACAAATAAAATCACTCAGCAATCACCATACTAAAGTTACATGTTGTGGGCTATCATATAATTGATCTCTTACAGGGTGATATGTTCTGAATCATGAACAAAATTACAGGGTTAAGTCCTCCAGAGGTATCATTACAGAAAAATGTAAGTTGGCCCAAAGTTCCTACATTCAGCCTTTCTGAACTTGTCACATTGTAATAAACTTCTAGTGTCTTCTTGTGTTTGATTCACAGAGCAGGCTGATTAGGAGGGACATGAAACTTGGAAGAACCTGCCAGAAAAGTGAAGGGAGATACTGTTTTTGATTGAGTACCCACTAATAATTCAGACAGCAGCCAACCTGCTTGAAGACAAGTTGAATGTAGAATCAAATTCACACTCTTCAACAGACGTTGTACTTGTTCACCTGTCATATATGTGGTATAGATTATATTAAGATACAAAGATTGGCAGGTGTGCAGGTTTTATTCTGAGAAAACAAGAAAACTTGTGTAGAGAGCTCCATAAAATGTTTGAGAAATTCATCATAAAGCCAATTTTAAGTTCTCTTTCAAAAGAAATTGGCAGTAGGACTTTTCTTTTTCTTTAGAGAAATACTGCAACAGGGCAACAGGGGGACAAAACTAAATTATCCTGAAGGCAGAGCAAGTTCATTGCTATTTCAAAGTAATTGTAATCTAACTCTATTGTTTGTTTAATGAAGGCTCTTATACTGCTTACAAAAATAAACTTTGATAATGTAACAGAAGTGCCTGATATTATAAACATGAAGTTTAAATTCAGATATTTCTCTCTATTATATAAGTGGTCAAGGAAGCCACAGCATTTTAAAAAAATTTGATGACAACTTCTTCTCTCATTCATCAATTAAAATTTAACATTAATATGGGCAGTTGCCAAAAAGGTTATAGTTGCTTGGATCAATGATAGTTATCTATGAACATTCAAATAACCATGGACTTAAAAATTAATTACATATCTATTTTCTGGCTGAAGAGGTAATTAAATCATGCTCATTTGTAAGACAACAAAAGAAATTTGCAACACAGAAATATGTAACAGGTGCTAGGTTGTTCACATACCACTTTATAAAAATGTTCTATAAAAGATATCACAAGTATGCAAATTAAAATACCACTGATCAGAAATGACATTACCAATATTGTTGCAATAATCTTTATCACAAATATATATGTAGGTATATCCATGATTATATCATCTATATCTAGTTGTCATGTTGCATGTAAATTTCTCTTATATTTTTAACCGACTTTTCATCAAAGTTCCAGGTAATGCTTTTTCAAAAAACTTATCATAATATTTTGTTCTATAAGTATTCCATATTAAGGACTTCCAACCTTATGCTATGGAATTTAAAAAAAAGTGTAGAAAGTATGTGGTCTTAAATGATGCTGCATTTCATCTATTTGATATTGAAATATGATCAAATTAATTTTGGCCTACTGATGTATTTATTATTTGAAAGCATTTATATTCTTTCAAAACCCTCATAACTGCCCTTTTCTTAAAGCCCCTTTGCAGCCCTAAGAATCACCATCATCTTCACTGACCAAAAATATGTCTCCTCATATAAGGCTCAGCTCACAAATTGCCTTCTGTTGAAGTCTTTTTTTTTTTTATAATATATATTTTTATTGTTATTTATGTCTTTTACATTTTGCATTCCCCTTGGGTAGCCCACCACCAATTCATCCGTGATCCATCTCCATGGTCCCTAGTCTTTCTTCACTTCTCTTCCTACACTGACATCCTTTGTTCTTTTCTGTGCACTCTCATAGAACTTTACTTATTCCTGTGTTACATAACTTAAGCTCTTACCAAGCATTTGAACTGATGGATTAACTAACTGATGGGTGGATGGAAGAAGTCAGTGTTACATCTAGAGGCAAGGAGACACCCAAAGCATTGGTTTTGGTATGATCTTAATGGATTTATAACATTAATACAATTCAGTTGTATCTTAATGGTTTACTAGGCTAGGAAGTTTAGAATACTGTAGAGGACTACATCTAAAAGTTGTTTAATCTGCTGAATTAAAATACTTGTAAATATTAAGTGCACAGAGTGTATGATAGGGGTCAAAATTAATCTAAGATTTCAATTGAATTTCATTCCTCCTAAAAACCTCATTTCTGAAATATTTGGTGATTTGGCAGATAAAGTATTTCTTAAAGAGCAAAGATATCACTTAATAGATCTTGCCATCTGCAGGGGTGTCCAGTTGAGCTGAGGTTCAGTCTCCTTCAGTATAGACTTTGATTTTTTTATCTTTTTTTTTCTTGCCTTGGCATAGATTTTAATTTAAGGTATGTACCTTCTCCTTATGAAAGGTATTTTTTCATTGGCATGTTCTAAAATACTACTCACTATAATAGATTGTACCCTACCAATTCTCCTAAGTTTAATGATGAACAAGTAAGCAAACTAAGATAACTCTCCCCTTTTATTTCAATTCCCTTCTAAAAAGTAACTGCCTAGGTATTTGGCTAATAAGCTATTCACAAATTTATCTTCAGTTGCACAAAAGTGTCCACCAAATAGTTTGCGAATTGGGGTGACTCCTTTTTGAGATTTTTGTTTCCTCCTCTGTAAACATGAGACTATCAAACCATCTTTAAGTGTCATTATTCTAGAGTGTTCTGTTTCTAAGTGTACTATTCCTTGGTTATGTTTTTATATATTTAGAAAAACTTTACATCTAAAGAGAGTATATGACTGATAAAATTCCTAAATATTTAGAAATACTTTTAGGGCAAGTTAAAGGGTAGGACATAGTAAATGTGCTGAGTTAATTATGCTAAAGCTGGGAGTTCAAAATTAAATACACTGACCAAAAGGGTTTTAAGTATGTACAGGTGAAAGAGCTAAAAATAAGCCTGCGAGGAACCTGAAATATGTGAAGAGTACCAAGTCACTTTATAAGAATGTTCAATGATAAGTGGTCAATAAGTGGTAATGAATGTAACTTTTCTCTTTATATTTTACTATTCCTTATTTTGAGGAACTGCTCTCTTCACATGACTATCGTTCATGGAGGATGAGCAGCTATTAATGTCTCCATTCACTTATTTAACAATGATTTATTAAGTGCCTCGTAAAAGCAGGTACTGGGCAAACCAAAGCACATGGTTTCTACCATCACTTAGCTTTCAAGCTTGCCATTTTAAGTACTAAAAAATAATATATTGGAATAAAAGGCATTCATTCTCTATTTAAGCAAGAGTACATACTGCCACCTCTATTTTGCTAATGAATTCATACAGATATTCTTTCTCACACTACCTTAAATATCTTTTAAGCTTTTTACTTACAAAGGTAAATCCTAATGAAATACTACTCAGTAAAAAAATGAAAGAAACATGAATGCATACATCAACATGATCCAATATGAAAGAAGTCAAATACCAATGATTAGACTGGTAAGGATTCATGTAAACAGAATTCTTGAAAATGCAACTTTATAGTGACAGGAAGGGGCCCTTTGTTGTTTAGGGCTGGGGTTGGGGAATGAGATCCACTGCCATGGAGCATGAAGGAGGGACATGACCTGTTCAGTATCTTGATGGTAGGGTTCAGGATTACATACAGTCACTGAAATTCGGCAAAATACTTACTTACAAAGGGTAAATGTTGTGTCTAAATTATACCCTTATAAATCTTAAAAGAATCACAATTTGTTATTAAGAGAAGTGATATTAGATGAAAATGATAGAAAGAAATGATCTCACTTGTTCAAGTAGGTTTCCTAACTCTATCCTCAAAGTAAGTTATATGTTGCCTGAACCACATTGGTTTTGCTTTGCACATAAAATGGAAATATTCTTACATTATAAGAGATACTTGAATTTATCAAAGGATAAGAATAAAAAAAATCACAGTGAAGATTACTGCATTTTCAGTGATAATTACAATTGAAGGCAAAGTCCATTCAGTTCATTAAGTTCCCTTAGACATGGATCCAAATAAAAAAAATTCTTAAAAGTTTCTGAGTTTCCAAACAAGATGACTCTCTTTTAATTCATCATCCCTTTTTGATTTTGCTGCCAGGAAATTCAGAGATAAATGTAATATTCAATTACAACAGCCACATTAGCCTTGCGTTTTAGTATTATATCCGATCATCTTTTTATTAGAGTGAGATAAAAAGTTTATCATTGTGAGTTACAAAACAAATCTTATGCCTGTAAGAATCACATAGGATATAAATCATAAAGAAATCTATAGGTACTTTGGCAATGTCAGCCCTGAAACTAAATTAGAAGTTTAACTTCTCAGGGAAGAAACAAATGGCTCAATTACACCCCAAAGGAATAAAAAGGAGATATCCCTGAATAAATGAAGGAATCAGGGAATGGTCAGAAAGGAAAAATAATAATAGTTAGGGGACATATGGGCATAGATTTGGAGATCTTAAAAATAACTAAACTTCAAACTTCAGGGAGTAAGGAGGAGAGTGAGGGGGAAATTCATTACGTACAAACTCTTGGGCCTAGGACTGCAGTCACCCTGCATTTGCCCCTGGATGCTTTTTGCACTGGAAAGCCCAACCTCTGGAGTAACACCTTATTAGTGGGATTCACCCTGCTGATGAATTACACTAATGCATCATTAGGATGACAGGTCACACTGGTGATGTATTGCCAAGTAACTTAATGAGCGCAATAGATCATTCCGATTACTCTCCCATGAAAGGAGGGCTCTGTCTTCAGAAGAGCTCATCTACAAGCCAATTCTGCTTAATTACAGGATACAACATGTGCTAATAGTAATGTCAAGATGTTCTTTGGCACCAGGTTTTTGGCACTGATCAAAATATAATTTATGGTCATACTATACACTTGCAAATGTTCGCACGGGACATACAATCTCAAATGAGAAGACATCCTGAAAGCCACTTGGCTTCTAGGCTAGAAAAACAAACACATTTCAACTGCTTTCCAAATAGGTGCCTGAAAGATGCAGGTTTGAGTGCTTGTGTCAATCAAGTTGTCCTAGGAGCTGCATTTGGTTTAAAAGAGATGGAGTGGGAAGGGAAGAGGAGAAATAATGACTTCCCTTAAGACTGGCAGAAACTGTTTATTACACAAATTGCATCTTCACAATGACAGATTGCTTTGATATGGATTAGACTGAAAATAAATCCACCAGTGTATTAAGCTTGTGTAGGATTTTGATAGTACTAGTAACAGCCTAAAAAGGCAATAAAAACATGAAGAGGAGGAGGATAATTAAGCTTCTAATAATTATCATTACCATTATTACTTGCTTACTTTGTGTCAGGCAAGATACTAGCCACTTTTCATGTGTTTAGTTTTAATCCTTTTAGCATCATCACAAAACTCATATTACTATTTCCATACTATAGACAAGAAAGTTGACAGGCTGAGAGGTTGTATAACTTACCTAAGGTCTACTAAATGGATGATGTAGAATTACAATTGGGTGTGAACCATCTATTGTGCAAAACTTTAATCTTTATGAAGATACTATTTGGGACCAGAGAAGATGATGTTGATGATAAATGGTTGGAAACATTAAGACAAAGACCAGACTTTTTTTTTTTTTTTAAAGTTTAGGTAAAACATTAAATGGAAATTGACTAAACAAAACACAATTATAAGATGACTGAAAATGGGTAACATAATGGCTGCTGGAAGTGGGATTGCTTGCCTATATTAAAGATGACGTAAGCAAGTGTATAATAATTATTTTTCAATGCTCAAGGGGCAGTCAGAAGAGGAATCTGCTTTATCATTGGTTTTCTCAGTTCCACCCACAAGGGTTATGGAGGAAAACTGACAGGGACGAGATTTCAGTTCAGAACAAGAACGAACTTTTTAACTAACAGGGAATCAGTCTGCTAACAAATTATCAGCCTACCTTGAGTGAAAAAAAAACAACAAAACCAAAACACAAACACTCAAGATAGTAGGGTATGGCCTAGGTATGAGGGTGGAGTTTACCATGAATTGGGGGCGAAGAAGGAATTTCCATTTTTAGTACATATTCTGACAAGTTGCACATTATGGAAATTTGAAATTCTAGTGATAAAATAGGTCATCAGTCCCTTACTCAAAACCATAAGGGTCAGATGTGTTTGGGAGTTAGAATTTTTCAGAATTAGGAAAGGTAATTTAGTGTGTATGCCATTTGTTAGACATGATCTTCAGGGCAGCACCTTTTAACCAAATGCATTCATATTTCTGCTTTTGTTTTAAAATCCATTTAATAGTCCACTGACTATAAATAGCTTTGTATCAATTCAGGTCAGGTTAAACTTGAGTCTTAGATCAAATGTTAAGTGACTTACAAAAAATATTTATGGATTTTAGAAATTTGGAGGTTTTGGAATTATAAACAAGGAATGCTGGGACTGTAATTATTATGCGTTTGATGCTATCTACATGGTCACTAAAAGAGAAACTCTACAAGTTAGATTTGGTGTTTCTGTTTTGCAGATGGAGAAACTAAGGATCAGATAACCAAGTGATTTTCCAAGATCTGCTCAATGGACACCAAATCTTGGAAACAATCTCATTTATGTTACTGCAAAACCAGACTCTGTCCAACAAAGGATGCACTCTCAAAGACTTCATGTGTCTATAGGGTGAATTTTATTCAACTTAAACTCAAGTATATGCTAACATTTGATAATAATTCAAATTTTCCATCCTTTTGCGTCATCTCTATGTCCAGGTAGCAACACAGAATTCAGGAAAAAATAATTAGAATCCAGGAAAAAGTAATTAGAGAGCAATTATTCCAACTCACAGGTAGAGACATACTGAAGACTACAAATACAGACATGGCAGGCACTTATGTGCTCCTCATTTGATATAAAGAGGGTATGAAAGCACATGGGTTAAATTCTTGCAAGACTCTGAAGTGTGGACATAGCACTACAAAGGCGACTTTTATTTAGCAATACTGTAAAATAGGTTTGAGCAAGATCAAATCACAAAGAATGAACTAATTTTTAAGTGTAGCAACAGCATTCTACCTAATAAAGAACTTTAAGACAAAGACCCTGGTTTTCTAAGAAAATATTTGAAAATGGTATTTGAAGCCTATGTTTAATATCAAATGCAGGGACAAAAATGGGTCTCTCAATCCTACTGGGAAAACTATACAAAAGTATGCTTCACTTTTAGTCCTGACTGCTAGGAAACTTAGGAAATTTTATGCTCAAGTTAGCTATGACTGTTAATTTCTTATTTTTGCTATCTGGTTGCAGTTCATATATCCTTGTTTAACTGATTCTTTACATATTGTCCTGTTTTCATAAGGCAAAAAATCTTCTGGAAGTGGAACATAACTTACCACTAAAAAGATTTGCAAAGCTGTTGAGCATGCACGCACATGTGCACGCATTTGTGTATGCATTTGTGTGTGTGTGTGTGCATGTGTGTATGTAGTCTAAAGACAAACCTAAAAGAATAATGTTACATTATTATACTTTTGCAAGGGTTATTTATTCATCTCACTTTACCTGCATCAGTGACCCCATTAGATATCCAAGACCATGAATGACCATCTCCATTTAATAGATAACTTGTCTAATATCACACATAAGGAATAAAATGGTTGAGTTAGCTTTTGAACCTGGGTCCTGTAGCTACAATACTGCTTTCTCCAGAAGAATCACAATATTAATCAAGACACTTTTGGTAATGGTTAAATATTGGTTAAAAATACAACAGCTAAGCCATTGCAAAATGAATTCTCATATACAAAAAAATTGTTCCTGTTTTCTAAACAGAAGAAAATTGTCTATTAGTTGGTGTCTGCTGAACCATGCAGGTAGGGAAACAGCTGTCAAACTGACTGGTTGAGCTAGAATTACAGCAAAGGAGTCCAGTGGAAGTCCAATGACGGCACACGAGGGTATGTTAAATAGTGGACTTCTTGTTATGTCTGATGAACTGATGAATTCTTTAAGATAACCTTAAATCCCCGTTCAGTAATTCTCTACAGAAAAAAATAAATTCAAATCATCACATTTTTGTCAAATGTCTTGCTCTAGGCACAGAAATCACAGTTTTAAAATAAGATTTACGTCTATTTTGGATCTCAGATTATTTTTTCCAGTTCAGGGATCACATTTGACTCCTGCATGAATTTAAAATACTTCATGTAGGTAGCAGGATGAATGTATAGGAACATGCATCCTCAAACCACTCAGGAGCACAGTTCTTTGACAAGCCTTAAGGGATTTCTAGAAGACTTGAAGATTTGCTTCATTATTCAACACAATTGTCCAGAAGGTACTATTTTGAAGACAAAAGCAGTGACCGTTATTTGAAAATTCTGATAAACTGGGGTTTGGACATGAGGAGTGGGGGAGGGCAGCATACAAACCATTTGCAGTGTGATCTAACAACATTGAAGAAACGGCCCCCCCATAGATGCTTGTTTTGGCACCAAGAGCTGCATTAGGTTCTATAAACCAAATTGTTGATTTTAGACCCCAAACACCACATTAGTGTTACTTCACATTGTAAAGACAAAATGGCTCCGGTCCAAGAACAACTCAGAGCTGTTAAATGCTTTTTTCAACTGTATTCTTTTACACTCTCTCCTCATTTCTTGCCATAGCAGACAGAAAATGAGAAGGTAGATTGAGACTTCCTTATTTATTGCTACAAGATGATGTATGGACATGTACTGATTTTTTTTAACATGGAGGCAATTCTTTTATCAATTTCCTTTTAAGAAAGATGATTAAAAATTGATTCTCATAGAAATATTCAGACACAATTATATATTTATTATATTATATTCGTATAAGATCGTTCTTCAACTTGACTATAAGCATCTGGTGGGTGTTTGTTTCCTTATTACCAGGAAGGTAGTAAGTGCTGAATAAACACTTTGAGTTGAATGAATGGACACCTACAACACGGGTTACTGAAAGGGAAAGTGGTAATATTCCAGTATCTGTGTTAGCAGGATGTTCAAGTGCAGAGGGCAGAGTCACCTCACCAGGGATGTGTGTGGAGCTGGGAATTCATATTACCTGTGTAGACGCAGGGCGGGGCAGCACAAAGACCTCTGGTTGGAGAGAAAAGATAGCTGAGTGGTGTCTTAACTCTAGCAATTCTGTCACCCTGTCACTCCTCTGAACTTTAATTTTCTATTTTATAAAATAGGAATAGCATTGTCTTTGTCTCTCCTTAGATTCTAGAATTGTAGGATCACAGGCAGAAGTGCAAGGGAAAGCTTCTGCATAGATATTGTCAAACCCTGGAGCACTGTAAGGACTTTGCAGATGGCTTCCTGTTTCTTTTGTGAAAGGAGAGTCTTGATAAAGTTTTATGTGACTATGGCAGAATGTCCCAGAATCCTCCACTTTTACTAGATAACAAGAGGCCATCTAAGTGGGTAACTCCACTGATTGGGGTCTACCTAGCTGTATCTGGTTTTAGCAACCGCTTTCCCAGACAGAAGAATTTTTTTTCATTGAAGATAAATGGCATTTTCAAAGTCTGTTCATATTTCATGATGGTACATTCTTACAAGTAAAAGGAACAAGTTGAGAAAATGTGGAACAACACTCTGGGTAGTTAAAGGGGCCTTGAGGGGTGACAAAAAAGCAAAGTAAAAAGAAAGATTTGTGGGTTGTGTGTGTGTGTGGGGTGGGGGTGGGTGGGTGGGTGTTGCAAGGCTAACCACTGTCACAGCATTTCTGAAGTGGAGCCAGAGAAAATTGCTCTCCTTAGAAGCTGGAGTCCTTCCAACAAGATAAAAGTGGGACTTCCTGCCTGGGAAGTCCATGATGCTGCAGTTCAGACCATCCTTTACAAAAGATGGAGAAGCTGGTTTGTGTCCTAATAAAAGGTTTGTAGGTAATATGAGTTTCCTTAAAACAAAAGGAATGAAAAGAAATTTTACTAAGTGGCCATAATGAAAATTTCCTTTAGATGAAAACAAAACCAAGAAAAAAAAAAAAAAAGGGAGAGGTAAGGATACAGAGAAATGCACGCATTGGTGGACTTAAATCTTTGAACATGTTTCTAAAGGGATCACCCATTCTCAAAGCACTTCTGGTTTTTTAAAGTTTGCCCCCCTGCCAAAGCTAGACCTCACTGGCTTGGACTTAGCTTGTAAATCCAGAGCTCTGGCTGGCAATGTTAGGAAAGGAAAGGAATTTGTATCAAGTCTCTACTATGTACTGGACACTGGGCTGGGTCTCTGGACACACTGGGTATTAATACTTGAGCTAAGGCAAATATTATCACTCTCATTTATACAGAAGAGGAAAGGGAGTCTCCAAGATGTTTTGGGTGAGACACAAGGTCACATAGCCAGGAAATGACAGAGCCGAGTCTCAGCTCCAGATCTTGTCAGTAACTCTGAAACCTGGACTTGCACTCAGTCACCTTGCCTTTTTGCTTTTGGGGAAAAGGGAAGGAAAGAAATCTTTAGGGTCCTTTTATTTTCCCTGCACCATTCCCGGGGTAATGGCTGAAGAGGCAAGTTTTGGTCATTGTATAGCTATGAAAACATTCTTTTAACAGAGATTATAAATCATGCTGATGATAGATTAAAACCAGATATGTTTATATTCATGAGTTCCTAATGATACAAAAAATAACTGGTATCTTTTTGGAAGGATGCTAGGGATCTGACTCTTCACTTAGAACATTGGTAGGTAAGGTGAAATATTCAAGCATTTATCCTGCATTTCTTCTATAAAATGTACTGCCAGATACACTGTTCACAATAGCAAAGGTATGGAAGCAACCCAGATGTCCAAAAATAGATGATTGGATCAAGAAGATGTGGTACATATATACAATGGAATACTATTCAGCATTCAAAGAAGATAAACACATGCAATTTGCAGCGACATGGATGGAATTAGAGGGGATCATACTCAGTGAAATAAGCCAGAAACAAAGAGAAAAATGTCGAATGGTTTTCACTTATTTTTTTTATAATATATATTTTTATTGTTATTTATGTCTTTTACATTTTGTATTCCCCTTGGGTAGCCCACCACCAATTCACCTGTGATCCATCTCCATGGTCCCTTGTGTTCTTTTCTATTCCATTTTGTGCCCTTTTCCTTCCCTCCCTTCGCCTCCCTCCTCCCCCCACCACTGATTGTCTCTCTCCCACCTGTCGAATGGTTTCACTTATAACAGGACTATAAGGAAACCAAATAGAGGGGGGGGAGGGAGCCGGAGGGAGGGAAGGGAAAGGGCACAAAATGGAATAGAAAAGAACACAAGGGACCATGGAGATGGATCACGGGTGAATTGGTGGTGGGCTACCCAAGGGGAAGAATACAAAATGTAAAAGACATAAATAACAATAAAAATATATATTAAAAAAATAAAAAACAAACAAACAAACAACAAAAAAATGTACTGCCACATAACCAACTAGTAGAGGAGGGGACGTTTCTTTGAACATATTCAACAAATAAATGAAGAATGATAAAACCAAAATATTACCATCTACTCCTAATGAATAAAGTGTTCAAGCTGAGAATTAGCTGCCAACTCCAAGAGAAGAAGAGAAAGTTAGTAGTACCTCTCAATGAAGAATATATCACCACCTAAGAAGTTGTCTTCCTCCACCGAATCAAATCTGAAGGTGATTACACTTCTAGATTTAACTACCAATTAGCAGGAAGTATAGTGGACAAAGAATTATGTCATACTACATGATGGAAATAAAACTAGCAAAATCCATGTGGACGTAAACTACACAGAAAGATGACCTGGTTTAGTTAACAAGCAAATTATAAGGAAGTTAAAAAAAAAGAATCTAAGGGGCAAAACTATAGATTAAAAGAGATCTAAATGATATTAAAAAATAAAATCAGGCAAAGCAAACTCTAGTGTTTAGGAATATATATTTGTGTCATAAAACTATAAAGGAAAGTAAAAAGTTTATTACCATTCATGTCAGGACAGTTCTTCCTCCTGATTGAGGGAGGTGAGGTTTGTGTTTGGGAAGAAGCTGGCAGGGGCCTCTTGGGGTATTTAACAAAATCCTTCCATGAATGGTGATAATAAGGGTGTCCATATTCAATAACTAAGCAGCACGGTTGTGTTATTTTTAACCTAAGTTTTTTCATATAACTATAAATGTGTATAAGTACATTTGTATATAATCCTGTATAATATACAATTATATACTATAACTGTAATTATATAAATTATAACATACTAATATGTCATGTGTATTTTCGTGTGTGTGTGTGCATGTGTGTACATATTTATTTTCTGATTTGCTTCAAACACAGATTTTTTTTAAAATGTTATTTTTATTTATGTCTTTTACATTACTGTATATTCCCTGTAGGTTTCCCACCACCAATTCACCCATGAGCCATCACCACAGTCCCCTGCAAACACAGATTTTTGTTAAGGTCTAGTTTAAGGCTGTGAGCGCTAAAAGAATTAGGCTATGTCTTCAATCATGAAATGAACTTCTGGAAAGAATGCCTACTAAAACCTGGCTAATTTAAACTGAAATTCTAATATGCGTCCTCTTAATAAACTGTCACTTCTAATGTAGACTCTCTTACCAAAAATACACTTGGAATTCCCTTCTTATATCACAAATCTACACAATGTGGAGAAGTTGAGGAAATAGTCCTGGTTCTGCTTGCTCCAAGACCCTAAGGAGCCCTTTCTATTCCACTGGCCTCTCTTCACTCCAACTCTCCTTCCCATAAGTTGAAGGTCAGAAGGTCCATCACCAGAAAAGGCTGGCTTCAATTCACGGCATAAAGAATACTCTGCTTCATAGCCTTCCCCATGCCCTGCCTCTCTCTCCCCCCATGGACCAGGTGTCTAATTACTTTCATAAATTATGCCCTTCTCCATTCATCTCTTCATTAAAGTGCCATATGTAGAAGAGTTTGCAGTTTGTCAAACCCTTTCACATATATGCTTTCATTTTTGTGCTTCCTTTAAAAAATTACATTCATGATTTAGATTTAATTGCTTAGTCTACAAAAGCATTTAATCTCAATCTGTAGTTCTTAACCTTGACTGCAGAGAATCACCTGGGAAGCCTTTTAAATATACTGCTGCTGGGGCTTGATCCTAAACTGAGTAAAAGTGCCTTGGCCAGAGGAGATTCCACATGCAGCTGGAACTGAGCACTACTGCCTGGGATCTTTACAAACCTATGTAAAATCAAAGGGCCCCATTTGTTAGTTTTTTGGTTTTTTTTTTTTTTTTTCGTTGAGATTTTCCATTTGGTATTCATCATATATATGTTCCAACCACCATTCTCTCCTTCCACAGTCATTCCTATTGCGGCTGTGTGAGGTTTACATGCACCTTCAGAAACAGTTCCTACAAGTCCTCCCTCGGTGAAGACTGAGGTAGAAAAGGAATGGATAAAGGTCATCTCACTACCATTTGTGAACTGGATGACACTTGAGACTGAGGCTTTTATTTTTTGCATCCATAAAGTGGAGCAAAAGTGGTATATTTTCAAAGACACTGTGAAGATGAGAAACAATGTTCAGACAGAAGCTGGCTTGAAGTCAGAGCAAAAAATCTGGGAACTGCATCTTACAGTTTCTTGGGAACCATGTAAATTCATGCCAGACCTAGTGAAGCTCTTGTCCTATCAGGCACATTTTCTGACAATCTGTCAAAATGCTCAGGATTCTTACTTTGGGAAATTTCTGCTGCAGTCATAGGAATTCAATGTGGAAAATATATAAGATATTTACATATTTATATCTTATATTATATTTAATTCATATTTATATATTATTTTAAATGGGAAAATGGGTCACTGAACTTCATTACTTCATTAATTGACTCCCTGTGCATGGTTGAGATAAATATTATAAACACTAATAATCTTCAAAGTTAGTAAGGTGCTCCTCTTCATCCTGAGCCCTTTCTGGTAGGAAATGATCCAACATAGTCCATTTGCTTATCTCCTGTTAATCCCTCCAGGAACACTTTTTTTTAAACCTTGCCACAGGCATTCCTTATGCAGTCAACAAGAGCTCTGCTGGTGCAAAGTGCAAGAAAGACAATCGGCCCAGGATCGGACTGGTCCCCACTAGAGAGCTTTCTCCCTCATGTCATGGCACATGTCTAAAGGCCCGAGTCCCAGACTCGAATTTCTGCTCTGCTGGGAGGCCTCCATTTTGCATATGACCTCAAGACTTTTATCTATCCAAGTTCTGCACCCTGACTATGAAAATATAATCAAAATATTGAAACTTCACAGAAATATATGAAACACTCTATGTATTGTTTTGGAGAGCTGGTGTCTTTGGAACATTAAACAGTGGCAATGTTTATTAATATTTTTATGCTTTGATAAGCCAGCAGTGAATTTAGAAATATACAACAGAATTCATTTATTCACTAAAGAAAGAGTGGACCCTTCTGGGCACTGAACAGTCACAAAAATGAATTTTTTCACATAAGTTTATCCATGTAAGGGTGGAGACTTCAAAAATGATTGTCACCTTAGGGAATGGCATCCTTCTTTGCCATTCTCAACATAAGTGATTGACTGGGATTTGCTATTTTTGATGTTGAGGTCAACCTGTTGAGTCAATCATTTGCTGTGATGCTCCTAGGGTAGGTATTCTCTGTTCTAAGCACTTGTACATGTTACTTCAGCTCTCACTTCTGCTGTTACCTTCATGCCTTTGATAAGGGCTGGCTTCTAATGTGTTTAAAAACTATTACGATCTTCAGGAAGCTGTTAGAAACTATTAAAGTGGAGAAGTTTCAGTCCCTGTAACCCAGCAGTTTCACTTCTAGATGAGCACTAAGGGGTAAAGCGCATCTATGTCACCAAAAGACAAGTAGTAGGAAACTCACAGCAGCTATATTTATAGTAGCCCCCAAATGGACATTTCCCAAAGGCTTACTGACAATAGTATAGATAAATAAAAGGGGCTATATTCATTAAATGGAGTATCAGACAGAAATGAAAAAGAACAACTACATATAACAATATATATGCTCTCACAAACATAATATTGAGTGAAAGAAACCAGATATAAGAGAGTCCAGACTGTGGAATTGAATGTAGCAGCCAAGAGCAGATCACATAAATCTGTCCTATTAGAAGTCAGACAGTGTGACTGTTGGGGGGCAGTGATGGAATGAGGAAGCAAAGGGGATTGGTGCTGGCAGTCTTTTTTTCTGACTGAGGTATTGTGAATTCTTTGAACTATTTACTTGCAATATATACATTTCTGTAAGTGTATCATGCAATAATAAGTTTAAAAAGTGCTATGTGAGTAGGGAGAAAACAAGCATTGTATTTAAATTAAGAGTATGTGAGTTCTGAAGAAAGCTCTAGAGGTTTACTTAAGAGCAAAGTACAAGCACATTAGTTGTCATTTAGTTGTCATGATGCACAAGGAAATCCCTCACTTCCTTTCAGTGCCCTAGTTTGGGTCCCAAATAAATAATCTCTGGTAATTAAGATTTCACTATATTTAGCTTTACCTGGAGTTTTCTTATTTGACTTTGGTCTTTCGGTTCATACAGACATGAAGAGCAGTTACAAATTTTAACATTCATGAAAACATTTTTTCATACTCATGAAAAGGTGGGAGGGAAATAAGATAATGGGCACACTCATAGAAATAGCACCAAACTAAGATATAATTTGATAAATATGAAGATCTGGTAACATAATGTTCTGGATAGCAAAATGTCTCATATTTAACATGATACACATTCCTTTAAAATGAAATCAGTATTTTGAAGAGAGATCTGCATGCCCATGTTCATTCTAGCTTTATCCACAAAAGCCAAGATATGCTAGCAGTGTAACTATGATACATACATACACACACACACACACACACACACACACACACACACACACTCTACAGACAATGGAATATTATTCAGCCTTTAAAAGGAATTTCTGCCATTTGCAACAGCATGGATGCCCCTGGAAGACTTTATGCTAAGTGAAATAGCCAGACTCAGAAAAAAAAAAGTATCACATGATTCATTTACATGTGGAATCTAAAAAATTCAAACTAATAAAAGTAGAGAACAGAATGGTTGCCTGGTGTTTGGGCGGCAAACTCGGAGAAGTTGGCTAAAGTGAACGAAGGTGGAATTGTATGGAAAGAATAAATTATGTAACTCTACTGTATAGCAGGGTGCCTACAGTTAAAAATCTATGTTGTATATTTGAAATTTTTAAGAGGAAAGTTTTAAATTAAATCTTGTGAATTCTCACCTCCCAATACTTTAGACAAGGTCTCTGCAACTTCTCACTTTGTAGTGAGAAAGCATTCATACACAATACATAGGTCAATGAGCATGACTGTGTCCAACATCTTGTTTACAAAAGCAGGCTATAAAGATCTGATCCATAACCATAAATTTTCCAACACTTGGTCTAATATTCCTACCAAGATACACATTTTATTACTGTTTCTAGCACTTCGTTGGTGTCATAGGCTGGAAATGAGAAAGAGTGTGAAGATAATTCTCTTTAGAATCAACTAACATAGTTTAGATTGCAATTGAGAATCTAGCTTCTACTTTCTTCAGAAATTTTAACCTGAGGAGTTATGGCATCTATTCTGAAACTTCATATTTAGAAAGTAGAGCCAGTCCTTGAAGAAAATAATGGAGGAGCTGGAATGTACTCTCCCAGCCATGCAACTGCAGGTCTGCCTCCCTCCAGGTATTCCCTTTATCAGTTCTCACAAAAGTGACCTATTTATCCAGTCCTGTACAAAACTCTCTCTGATAAATATTTAGGTAAATTATGAATGCATGGGCATGATCTCCTAGTCCATGTGATTAAAGATCATTAATACATCTATACACGTGTCGGGGGGAATGAACATCAAAGTGTCAATAACACTCACCCCTGGATGACTGTGCACCTAAAGAAGCACTCTGTTCCTAAGTAGAGACAGTTAGTGAAGTTATAGTTATAATAAGCCATAAACAAAGGGAGGAGTCAGTAGCTTTCTTTGGTCTCCAGCAGTTTTGCATAGCTAACCTGAATCTGCTGTCTGCAAATGGAGCTCCTGCTGATTGATGAAGGGGTCAAGTGGTTGGACACATAGAAATGCAAAGCCAAATGTAGATTAAAGTGGTATGTAGATGCAGATATATTTGTGGCCACTTGTCACAGTGACAGTGACAACAGGCGACAAATCCTCAATCTCTGTTTCTCGTTTAAGCCCTCTGTCTCAACACAGAGAACCATGATTCATGTTTGTTTACAAGCATTAGACTGAACCCAGGGTACTTCATTGCTTATGCAGTCTGTGTGGGGCACTTTATTAAAGGAATAGTTTCTTGATAAGAAGCAAGACCTTTGTATGACTCCATATAAAAAGTACATATTTATCCAAAGATAAAGAAGTAGTCTGGGACTTCCCAGGAAGATGACTGGCCCTGTGTTCAGGTCACCTTCACTTGTTGGTTAAGAGACGGTACAAGTTCAGTAGCTTGGGGGGAACTGGCAGTCAAATCCAAGGGATTCAGTGTGAAATTACTGCTTTAAGAAAGGAAATACATTTCCTCTGAAAATCAAAGAAGATAAAAATGTTAGGTCAGAATGCTGAATCAAATGCATAGTGCAGAGGGACATTTTGTGCCTTTTCTAGGAAAAAAAAGAGCAAAATAAAGATTGGGAGGGAATAATGTATTTCAATAATGTATTGCAAGACAGAGACTCTACAGAGAGAAAAGGAAACCATCAACAAAATGAAAAGGCAAGTTATTAAGTGTGAAAAAATTTGCTAATTGTGTATCTACAGTAACAAGGCAAATCTAAATTTTATAAAGAAGCATACAACTAGCGTATCTCAACTATATGTGGAATTAAAAAAAAACACTGAACTTAAGGAAACAGAACATAGATTGGTGACTGCCAGGGGTAGTGGGTGGGTGGAGTAGATGAAATAGAAATAGATAAGGTGTTCAAAATATACAAACTTTCCAGTAAATATAAACAAGATAAGTAGGTCCTGGGGATGTAATGTACAGCATTACGTAAATTTTTTAAAAAGACAATTTTTTGCTGATATTTAGGACAAGATGATATCCTAGATTGGGAGTCTAGGGCTCCTGAAGTATACGTTATTGCTATAATTTTTAAGTATAGAAGGGAAATATAAAATGAGAGCAAAAGACTGACCTGAGTAGTCAATGTTAGAAATTCAACTGACTCACTAGAATAAAGTGGAACAATCAATCGATGAGCCCTTCGATGAATTATTGTCTAAAGGGAATTTATTCTGATACATTAAATAATAAAATTTGGCATTCCTCTGAAGAGTCTGGATCCACTAACTGAGCACCTTGATGCTTTTCTAAGTGCTCACAGTATGTCAGGGAGTAAGACAAAACTCCTTAAACTTTTGGTGTTTTCATTCTAGTAGAGGAAGAGGCCCAAAATAAATAAGGAAAAGATTTGTTATCGAAAAGCTTACATAGTATAGAAAATAAAATAGGAAGAAGAAACAGTCACATCCATTATTTTTATCTACTAATTTTATGTTATCACCACCTGTCAAAAAGGAACTGTTTTTATTTCTACATGTTTGATATGTGCCTCACTTAACATTGTTTTCCTGAATTTTATTGATTTGGCAGTTTATATAACTATATATAATTTTGAGAGTACATCTTCACACCTCTATATGTGCATATGCTTCACTCACCCTCCACCAAAGCTCCAGTGCCAATATCCTATCACATTTCCTCTCCTCTATACCCTCTGGTAAGCAATATATTTTTCACAGGATCTAAGAATTATTTTGATGTGTTTTGCCAGTTTGTTTTCTTTGGTTATTTATAATCTGCAAATGAGTGAAAGCACCCAGTAACTTTTGGACTTATTTCATTTAGCAAAGCCACTTCACATTCCAAACTTATCCCAAAGGCACTACAACTTTATCTTTTTAAATAGCTGACTAGTATCCTTTTGAGAATGTATTCCACAATTTCTTTACCTAGTTGTCTGTAAATAGGCATTGAAGTTGGTTCTATAGCTTGGCTTTTGTAAATAATTTTTCTATGAATATAAGAATGCAAACATCTTTTCATACTAATGTTTTCATATTCTTTGGGTAAATACCTATAAATTGTATTGTTGGATCATATTGTATTTCTATTATTATTTATTTTAGGAATCTCCATACTGTTGTCCATAGGGGTTGCAGCAAATTACATTCCCATCAACAGTGTAAGGGATTTTTTTTTATTTTCTCTACATCTAGGACTTGTTGTTTCCAGTCTTTTTGATGTAGGCTATTCTTACAGGGTGAGGTTACATTTCACTGTGGTTTTGATTTGCATTTTCCTTTTAATAAGTGATGATGAGAATTGCTTACATGCCCACAGGTCACCTGAATGGCTTCTTTGGAGAAATGTTTATGTCTTTTGCCCATTTTTTGATTGAAGTTTTTTTTTTTTTCATTGAGTTGTATATGTTCTTTAGTTTGGAAATTAAGTCTGTATCAAATGTATGATGTGCAAATAACTTTTCCCAGTCTATCAGTTGCCTTTTCATTTTAGTGGCTTCTTTCATGTTACAAAAGCCTTTTAGTGTGATGTTTCCCTGCTGTTGGAACTGTGTCTTTAAATGCATTTATGTAGTTAATGTCCAGCAGTGTTATCACCTATGTTTTCTTGTATGTATTACATGGTTTCAGGTCTTCTAGGCAAGTCTTTAATCCATTTTGAATTAATTTTCTATATGTTAAGTAATGATCTAGTGTCGCTTTTTTTGTGTGTGGCTGTCCAGTTTCCAAATACCATTTATTAAAGGCCTACTATTGTTGAGGATATATATGAAGAAAATTGAACTAGGAAAGAGGAAATGTGAGTACTTGCCCATGATCTGCTTTTTCTTCAGGCAAAGTATGTGACCTCACTCAACCTCAAGCTCCTTATCATTAGGATAAGGGCATTGAACTTGATAATTTATTTTGAAGGTACCTTCTCACCTTCTGCTTATGTTTCTATGATTTACTTTACATGAACCATTATGTTATAAAGACAGAAATAAACTGCTATGAAAAGAAATATGTCAGGGGCAAAATCCCTTCATTTCATTGAATTCACTGTGATCCACCTTCACGTGGCTGAGTATGGTGTGAGAGTATGGGTGTGAGAATTGTCCTGTACCGCACATGTGGGACTGACCTGTTCAAAGTCACTGACTTTGAACCCAGTGTAGCCATCAGTATAGGAGAGTGTTCAATGTGAGTGAGAAAAGTAGAGTCAGGGTTGGGGAAGCTATCAAGTTTGACAGCACCCATAGCACAGGAGCACCATGGCAATACTCACCCTTAATTTTTTTTTTTTCCCAGTAAGACTAACTGAGGTAGTTCTACTGAACCTCCATCTGCCATGAGTCCCAACAAAAATTTTTGTCTGTCTTATTGAGCTATTTTGCTGCATCCAAACATTAATTAGTCAATCTTCTCATTTTTAAGTGATTTCTCCAGCACACATGAAGCTTAGAAAGAAAAATTATCTGAGCCGGGTAGATGAGCATAAGGAAGATCCCTAGAGATTTCTTCAGAAAGGGTTCAAAAAGAAAACATACTTAATAGACCTGAGCTGCAACTATATCCCCAGGCAAATAATCCTGTTATTCTCTGACCAACCAGCAAAATCTCCCACATAAACCATTAGTGATTTATATATTTTACCTCAATATTGAAATGTGACCTAAATGATTTAGGAGTAAAACCTTGCATGAGCAATAGAGATTTCCTCTTTCAAATAAGAAATACCACCTGAAGAAGTCTTAAAATATCAACTTAAAGTCTTAAAGTCTTAAAGTCTTAAGTCTTAAAATAAAGGAGACCACAGGTCTAAATTCCAGAGGTAGGTCTCCTACTCTATGGGCAAACAGAAGCAGGGGTCTTCCAAAATGAAATATTTTCAGTGCTGAGCAACTAGAGTTCAGAAAACATTTAACTATAGTATTTGCTTTGATAGCATAAAGATATTTGGAGATTGGATATACTAGAAAAGGCACTAGAGAGTAAGTAGTAATTATTCTGTTTTTCAAAAATATCTGTGATGAGTTAATCATTTATCTTACAGGGAAATGGCAGTGAGTACTAGAAGGATAGGTTGCCACTAACTAATAGCTATTACAGCAGATGCTCTCACAGTGGGGGTCGGAGGGATATGAGCCATAGCCCGTGGACACTGATCCTTGAAGTACCTCAATTGCCACTACCTGTATCTCTATCTCTTTGTAAGGGAATTACTCTGACCACTTTAGCCCACTTTCACTGTGGGTTTGGGAGCAGGAAGTGCTGAGCAATTAGCATTCTTCCCATAGATCCTCAGTTAGTGGGATGTTAGACAAATACCCAAGCTGCTTACCCCTGGGTGGGGGTGAGGAGGTAAAGCAAAGATGCACGTTCAACTGTCTTAGAGTCCTGCTGTGGGATTAAGTCAGTTGCCCACACGGTGACTTGCATGATAATGCATACTTCACAGGCTTCTCTTCTCTTATTCCTGACTTCCCTGATTTTCTGCACCACTTAATATAACAACTTGCCCTCAAATCTTTGTCTCAGAGTCTGTTTCTAAGGAAACCCAACTAAGCAACTGACAGACAATCTGAACTGTCTTTTTCCCCTAGTCTGCAATAGTTCCTTGTGATACTGTAGTCAGACATAAGACTATCCAACTTAAAAGGCACATTTTATGAAGAAATTTTTATCTACAGATGTCAGAGTTAAAACAATTGAAACTGTATTAATAGCACGCCTGATAACCTGCTCTATAGGTAGATGCTAGCCATGAAGTACTTAAGAGAAAACAAACAGGAGAACAAAGCAAATCAACCACAAACACCTTAATATCCTTGTTTATGTTAGTTCACTAGCCAAATAATCAATTTAGAACAGTGTCACAAACATGGATTCTAGGAAATTAACAGATAATATATATCTCAGACATACATAGCTTTGGGTATTGTAAAGAAGTTGTTTCCATTTTGATATTCTACAAGTACCAATGTTTTATTAAAACATGCTCTCTGTGATTAGATTCACATAATTTCTACATGTAATTTTCATCTAGACTTAATGCCTCCTTTTTTCATCCCTGGAATGAAGATATAATTTCACAATAAGTCAATGATAAATTACTATCCACTGAACTGAAATTTGCTATAAAGTTAAATTTTAAATGTACCTTTGTTCCATAAAAAGCATTTTAAACTCACTGAACTTTATAAAGTGCTAAGAAAATGCTTGGGAATTTGATACAGATGGTGATAATAGTAACAACAATGAAATATGCTAGATTTATCTGGAATAAATTCAGAAACTGACTATGATATTAGGGATAACCAAGATAATGCCACAAATACTTTTAAAAACTGTTTGAAGCATATTAAGATGTTCTACTTGTGTATGTCAGTATCAAAATCTACCAACCAAATCTAATGACATTAAAAACCTATTTCCTTAGCCCAAGAATGTCTGTAAGAAAGCTTTTTATCAATTAGTGTTGAAATTGAGCATTTAAGATACTACCTATTTTTCAGTGATCTGATCTCAAGTATAAAGCATATGTTGGTGAGGAAGGAACTATGAGAATCCTAATAAATATTTTCAGGTGAAACTAGAAAAGAACTGTTCACATCAAGACCTAAAGGGAGAGCAGCAAACAGTTTGTGAGATGTGATTTCAATAGTACCACAGAGTTTTTGTCCCAAGAAATTCCTTTGCCCACCCTCCATATACTGACTGATGCCAAATACATATTTTTAGAGTCACATTCTAACCTTCTGCATAAAACTATTATGGTAAAGTAAAACTATTTTATTAAAACTATTATGAAAAAATAAAATATCTATGGGAGGTATAAAACAGTAACCGAGAATAGGTGCTTTCCACCAGCTCCTCTCAGCATGCATTAATTGGAGTCAGGAGAAGATGACAGCACCACTGGGTATTCATGGAAGCCCAGACCAGAGCAACCACCATCACAATTTGATACTGAGGATTTCAAATATCAAAAATATCTTACAGTCTAACCTTAACACACAAATGTTTTCATTATTTAGTTACCTAAATAATCATTTTATTAACTGGTTAATTAATATTAGTTAATAAATGGTTACATTTTTATTGGTGTATTTTTCAAAACTGAATGTTATAGGGTATAAATATGGCATATAAATAAATGCAACATATATTGCATATTTATATAGTCTCTGCCATTCCCCCATTGCCTTTCCTATTTGATCATTTTCTTTCTTACTCTGAAAAGCAATCATCTACACATATAACTGGGAAGAACTTAGAAATTGTTAAAATACCTCCCTATAAGATATATCACAACAGCTGCTGGCAAAAGAAAATATTCCTAAGTAGCAAGAAGAGATAAGGGGAACAAACACTAAAATGATGAACAATGAAATTTTATTATTTCTATTCTTTTTTTATGACAAATTTACTGCTTAGAATGAAACGCTGACAAGCAATTACAATTGAGTTAATTGAAACATATAAAACAATAAAAAGTACCATCAGAATGTGGGCTCCATGGAGCTGAGAAATGATTTCTCAACTTTTTAGGGACTTAATGTTTTAATGTTTCTGTTTTTTATTGCAATACATATTTTTTTGTTTCAAAATTAATTTTACAAAGACTTCTTTCCCCATTCAATAATCTTTGAAGTATCTAAATACCTAAGGGAGGTTGGTTTCCATTCCATGAGAAATTAATTTTCTTTGGATTAGGAAAAACAAAATCAAGGAATTGTGAAAAGTTGGGATCAGTGGAAAAAGTAGATTCACAGCTTAGCCAAAGGGTTACAGTCAAAAGGGGGTTCATGGAACAAGTGATATAATGCTTTTTCATTGCTTGTAATGTTTTCTCTTAACATCTTCATTCCTGTAACTCAAAGTTTTCTGCACGTTTTTCTTTTTTTTTGACTATAAGGTAAATGAACATTTGCATCTTGAATTTCCATTTACATGGCCTAAAGCAATACTTATTAGCATCTATTTCTAGAGTGGAAATTTCATGATGGACTGATTGCTTCATTCACTGGTGTACATTCCAAGTACCTTGAGGAGTTCCTGGAAAACAGCAGTGCTCAGGGAGTGGTTGTCCACAAGGAACCATGCTGATCACCTGCTCTCAAAGATCAGCAACACCAGGTCTACAGACACTTGAGTTTCTCAACTGGCATTTTAAGCAAAACAATTTGTTATGAGTACTGGTATAGGACTGGGAGGTACATCCTTGGCTGGTACCCATTAATTCCCACTGGCACAACTATACCATGATGCTTCAGCGGTGGGAGTGCTATGGTGACAACATTGGCATGGGAAAATCCTACACTGTCAAAACACTAACAAGGATATAAAACAATGGTACTTTAAAAAAAATCCCACTGCTGTCCCTAGTCAGAAGGACAACCAAAATCTATTACACATTCCCAGATGCTTTCTGGAGCACTGTTACAATTACCATTTGAGAGTCACTAACAGAAAACACAGATTGGTAAGAAAGTGACTAAATGCTAAATAACTAAAGAGCATGAGAAACTTTTCATAGAAAAGTTTTTATTCCTATTATAGGCTCACTTTTAATATAAGATTAAAAAGACATGGTATATTGCAATGGAATACCACTCAGCTATAGTAAAAGATGAGCCCTTGCCATTTGCAACAGAATGGACAGAACTGTAAGGGATTATGCTAAATATAGTAAGTGAGGAGAAAAACAGCATAATTTCACTTATAAGTGAAAAGTGGAGACACAAAATAATAATTAAAAAAAAAAACAGACAAAACCAAACCAAACCAAACCAAACCAAACCAGATTTCTGACGGTAGAGTTGAGGATATCAGAGAGGGAGGGTGTAGGGCAGAGAGAAAAGACACATCTCCAAAGAAGAAAAACAAATGGCCAACAGCTATATGAAAAAATGTTCAACATCACTTACAACCAGGGAAATGCAAATCAAAACCACAATAAAATACCACTTCACAGTAGTGAGAATGGCGCACATTAAAAAACAGGCAACAACAAATGCTGGAAAGGATGTGGAGAAAAAGGAACTCTTCTACACTGCTGGTGGGAATGCAAACTGGTCCAACCACCATGGAAAGCCATATAGTGTTTCCTCAAACTACTAAAAATGGAGCTCCCATATGACCCGGGAATACCACTTTTGAGAATCTACCCAAAGAACACAAAAACATTAATCCAAAAGGATACATGCACCTCCGTGTTTATCACAGCACTGTTCACAATAGCTAAGACATGGAAACAACCCACATGCCCAAAAATAGATGACTAGATCAAGAAGATGTGGTACATACAAAAATGGAATGCTATTCCTCAATCAAAAAAGATAAACACGAGCAATTCACAGCAACATGAATGGAGCTAGAAGGGATCATGCTCAGCGAAAGAAGCCAAAGGGAAAAAGAAAAATATTGAATGGTTTCACTTATAGCAGGAATATAGGGGAACCAAATAAAAGAGAGACACTCAGCGAGAGAGGGGGAGGATACGGGCTCAAAATGGGGGAAAAAAAGAGCGCAAGGGGCTATGGTGACAGTTCACGGGTGAATTGGTGGTGGGAAACTTATGGGGAATACACAATAATGTAAAAGACATAAATAATAACAATAAAATTAAAAATAAAATAAAAAAAGGAGGGAGAACACACAGTGGTCTATGGTGGATTACAGGTGCTTTGGGGACGGTGTGATGTAGTTACAGACATCTGAAGTGGTGAGAACCTATAACTCCAAATCATATAGATTGTTGTACACCAAAGTTACCTCAATAAATACAAAAATAAAATAATGAATAAAAATTCACTTTTTGTGTCTATGTAGCATTTTATTAAATAGATAGATCTCATTTCAGTAATTTATTTTTTATTAACCAAGGGGGGAATTTACATTTCAGATTTCATTTTGGACAGATTCATTTTGGCTTAAACTCTGCATATAAGTGATATATTCACTGTGCAAACCAGTACGTGAAGTTTTAATTACTTTCTGTGAGAACTAAAGTGTTAGTAATAATTATATTCTTTACTATATCTGAAAGTACAGATTTACCGTGGGTTAATTCTCCTCTCTATAGTCAAAAGAGGGTAAACTTGGATGGAGATTGGTTTTCAGTGTTATTTTATTTTAAAAATCAAACAAACAAACAAATTTTTAAGAAGTATAGTATGTCAGGGAAGAAACTTGAATGTGAAAGTTTCTATTTTCTGCATCATTAGAAAAAATAGAAACCACCTAAATGCTAAAAATGCATGTAATGTTTTACCTTACTTCATAGAGTAAGGCATGGAAATTAAAATGGTAAATAAGAAAAATATTATAACAGCAAAAGAAAAAATTGAAAAAAGGATTTAATGTGCTTTATATAACGTGTAAACAAAATGAAAGAAAACAGAAAATTGGCTAAGGAATATAGAATTGGATGAGGGAAAGAAAATGTGATACACCAAGAAGTCTAGAAAATATTTATCATAAATCCTATATTTCAAGTGAGCCACAAATGTAACTCTAAGCCTTTTAAGCACCAATGTGAAAAGGGAGATGTGATTATCAAATGAATCTCTGCTACCATAAGATTTAAAAAAAATTATTTTGCTTACGAGAAACATAATTATTTGTGCTATAGAAATCAGAAAAGGCATTTCCCCTGTGAAGCTCATAAAGAAAACACTATGAAATACAGCAAACAAAAGCTTCAACAACATCCAATAGAGCAACAAGCAACAGTGTGCATTTGAAGAGCAAGAAAAGTAGAGAGCATAATTAAAACTTGTCTTTGCATGATGACTACAATGATATAAAATTATGTATGCATATAGACCATGACCAAAATAAAAGTGAGGACTATACAGTTTTATTTTCAAGAGTTCTATTTTAGATAAATTACATACTGATGTCTCAAAATTGGGACATTGTTCATGGGCTATGTCTATTCAATAAAAGCATGCATAAAAGTATACTGCAGGCTTTAGTATCCAATAATAAATGTTAGAAAATCCTCTAAATTGTAGTGGTAAATATCTAATATCTTTATTGTAAGTCCCTGAAAACATAACTCCACAAAATGACTGACCAATAGTTTTATAACAATTACATTTAAAATAATTACATTGATTTCTACCAATCAAAATCTTTCAACAGATAGCAGAAGATCTGAAGAACTGGCTTATGAGAGACCCCAAGAGGCTACCATGCTTCATTATGCTTGATCTATAAATTATTTAATGATGAGAGGTTATTAAGTTGTATTTAAAGAATTGTAACAAAAGTTTTCTGATTCTGAACATGATATTGACAAAGTCATTGGGCAAAGATATTACCTCTCGGTCCTCTAAGATTCAAAGATGAACAGTAATACAAACATTAGGTTTTGAACATTTTATGCTTTCAGTGATGATTTCACTTCTGCAAAGTTGTTTAAATCAGTACTTCCAGAAGAACTGCTGTGGCTCTGTATTATGTCAACACTCAATGTCTTCCCCTAAAAGACTCCACATGGCCTCCAGCCCCTCTTCCTGCCTGCTTTACATTAAAGGAAACCTACACATCAGCAAATTCACAGGATTCCTTTACTATGTCATCAGGGGCAACATTAGACATTTTTGTCTGAAAGATTTAATTTGTAATCAGAACATACTACTGAGCCTTGTTATTCTGGATTATGGATATTTTAAGCTCCACTGAGGGACTGTAATTTAAGAACACAGAATTCCTGGTTTGGGAGGTACTACTTCATAACCTTACTTAGATGGTATAAACTGAGTTAAAGTCCTCCCCAAAAGCAAGTTACTTGTTATTGCCCAATTTAGAATGCCCAACCAACTTAGAATGTCATGCATTCCAGCAAAATGGTTAAAAAGCTCAGTCTGAATCTTTCCATTTATTCCCACATGCACCTTGGAATGAAAATTCACAGTCATCCATTTTGGGATTCTTTTTTTCATTCAATAAAATTAGTGACAATCACTAGGTGAAAGGCATCATCAAAGCAAAGTTAGAGATAATGTGACACTTACCCTCAACAAGTTGAGTTTTGTGGGAGGGACAATTTTTAAATCACTGGCCACATAAGGTGCAAAACCCAAAATTCTGTGGTAGAGATATAAAACTCATGTACGGAAGGGTCGGCAAAGGAAGAGATTAATTCTGAGGGGATCTTTCATTCAAATGGGGGAAATATTATTCTACAAGCAAAGTCTGAATACTTATGCAATGATGGATGCAGGACTGTGAATGACAGTGTGAGAAATTTGACTGGGGTTTCACAAACATTTCCCTTTTACCTCTCCATTGGAGTAAAATGTCTTTAAGACATGCGAGGCATATAAAGGTTGCAGTAGGGTCTCTAATATCTGCTGATCACCTCTCTTTAACTTTCAATTTACAGAATTCTTTTTGCCAACTACACAGTGGAGACATGGGGATAAAGAGAAGAGGAAGAAGATGGACAAAGCCCCCAACACAAATCCAGGCAAACAACAATCAGATGCCTTCAGGGAATTAATTGACTCTGACTTGATTTATCACGAGTTTCTAAACCGGATAATTTTTTTTGATGGTACATCTGGCAACATCATAAAAACTCCAAGTCCCAAGTGATTAGCCAGGAATTACTTTTGTAAATCATTTATGACTATTACTGATGTGAGTTCATTCCGAGCAGCAAGCCACAGAAGTAGCCAAGGACAAAGAAAAAAAGTCTTGGGGTGGGGAGTAGATCCTTTCTCTTTGAGATGTCTTTTAGAAAGGGTTGCCATTTATCATTTGAAACTAGAAAACTGCCATCATTAATAGATTGGAATTAATTACGCATACCTCAAGGAATCACCCAGCAGTCTTTTTTTCATGTGCCTGTTAAAGAAAGATTTCTTCTAGTGAGCAGTTGAAGCTTTCCATGAAAAAATGTGGCACATCGTGACCTCGAGAGAACTTGCCAGTTAAACATCTCCTGCTGTGTTCCGTAATGCATGACCCACAATTGAGTTAGAAAATACTTCATATTCCTTTCCTCCCATAAAAACAACAACATACAGTTGACATATCAATACTTTAATGACCATACAAAAGGCATTATCCTTTGGAAACATAAGGCATCTTCTCTCATTAGTGTTTTTGTTGAATGTTTGTGTTCAAGGGATGGGCTTAGGAGCAGAGGGCAAGGGAGTACATTCATTGACTATGTCTTCCGGTGTCCAAAGAAAATGAATTCAATAAAGGATTTGTTTCTGCTGAGGTTGTTTTTCCTCTGTGAGAGACTTAGCTTAGATATTATTTATTTTCATTTCTAATTTTTCTTCAAATTCCACTATTCTCCCAACTCCTTGTCTCCCAGTCAGTAAACTGACCCATTTTTAGGGATAAACTGGGCTTAACTGAAGCTCTATGTAAATACCTTCCAAATTATTATTTAGATAAAATGGGCACAGAAAGCCAAGAGGATAGTGAGTGGTGGTTGTGATTTATCCATGGTCACATAGATGGGGTAACAATGGAGATTCTTCTTACTTCAAGGTATATGCTTTTCAACATGCTTTTCTACATTTTCCATGACCTGGTGTCTATTGGCACTGACACGAAATTGTTTTGCAAGGGAAAATTCTCTTCTTTGGGTGGGGGCAGGCCTTCCACTCCTCAGGTCCTTGTCAAGGGAGCATAACCTGCAACTCAGGGCTTCGCAATGCTTACAAAAATCCTTGGCTGAGGAAAATAGTTTTTATGGCGAGTTGCCTGAAGGCTATGAAGACTATTTATTTATCTTGACACTCTAATATTTATTTTTGGACTTAGTTCAGCTTGTTAGAGAGCTATGTACCTGGAGACATGGTTTGGGACCCCCACAGGGACCGACTGAGCTCTGGAATGATTAACCTGGCCTACATTGAGGGGTGTTATTAAAAACACAAACACACATAAACAGAGTAGTATTTACTATAGAGTCGGAATGTGCTTCATGATGCAAGGATACAGCCATCTGGGCTTCTCTGTATGCCTGGGTGACTTCATTTTATAAGCATAGTGACCACATGACTATTTGGGGACCCTCTCCCTGGGACAGGCTTTCAGGTCATCTGAGCAACATTTATCATCTAGCTCATAGGATACATTTTAATACATGGGCCTCAAATAGTTTCAACCCATTTCCCCCCGCACTTCTTTTCCCTTTTATAATGGACTTCATAACAATTTTTAAAAGTTGCACATATAATTTCCTAAGTTGTAATAACCTTTTTTTGTGAAATAAAACAGAATATACATAAATTTGAAAAGTCATTAATATATTTGTCATGAACAAAATAATGAATTTCTCATGTAGCTAGTAAATATGATAATGCACAGTGAAAATAGCAGCAATAATATATCTGGAGTCCATTAAAACAGAAAAACTTGGACTAGGATGGACTACATGGATACCATATATACAATTTTCGGAGAAGCTAAGAGATTTAAATTTCCTACTCCAAATATCTTCTCGGAAATTCTGCAGTGGTAGAATTAACCTTAGCTTAAAATAACTATTTCAAAATATAAGCGTGCCTCTGAGGGCTTCATACCTTAGAAATGGAATCAGCTATCAATACCTTCAGTGTGACACTGAGCTCTCAGAGGACAAAAATCTTACTTCTTTATAACTTGGGAAAATTATTATTGTAGTCATTCATACAACAAATATTTATTGTATACCTACTGTGTGTCAAGCATTGAGCATTGAGAAGACCGTGATAAGCAATATAGTATGGTGTCCTCTACATAAAGATAAAGAAAACAAATAATCCTTGACACATATAAAATGCCATTCCTCATATTTTTTCCTAAATCCACAGACAACCCCAAACATATTTCATTATATCTGTTAAAAAATAGAATATTAATATTCTGAATACTTAGTCTTAAATCTACTAATTTTGTAACTTATTTTGCCCTTGAACATTTTCATATCAAGATATTAAATTCTCTGGCATTATGAAGGGTTGCTTATTACTTTCATTTTCTATGTTTTTTAATCAATCAATCATCTTTTATTAGCCAGGAAGGTTGTCTCATTTTTTTAAAATTATAAGCAAGTCTGAGCTATCATCTATGTTCTCCCAAGAGAACATTAAAATATTTATTTCTTGAAAGTAAATTCATAGTAGCAAAAATACAAAGCTATTTGTGTGACTATTTTAAGGCCCTTGTCATTTACTGCAAAATTATTCCATAAGGATATATCAGTTTTCGTTCTCACTATCGAGGCTGTATATGAGTGCTTATTTCTCTGTAGTCTGAATAACTGAAAATTTTCCTTTAAATCTTTGCCTTCACATAAGAAATAAAACTTAATTTACATTTATTTTTAAAATTTGCATCTGTACAATTACTTTTAAGACTGAAATAAAAAATTTTATTGGCCATTTGCTTTTTTTGAACATGTGAATTTATTCACGGCTATTACTGTTTTTCCTTACTTTTCTCCAACGTATTTCTAACATGTGAATCATATACTCATAGCTTTTGTTATCTTTTGAATGTACATTTAATGGCTATAAAAATAAATATAATACATATACGCATATAAAATGGAGGATAGAACTCCCCAAGATGTCCCCAAGAATAGACCTTTCCAGTATGTGTCACTTTGGCTTGTGAATCATTTCAAACTGAGGTCAATGGAGGGCCTCAGGCTCATTAGAAATTTTTACCACTCCCTTAACTACCCAGAAGAATGAAAATTGGGAGTAATAACCAGGATGAAGATTTTTTTCCACCAAAAATAAGCTTTTTTAGTGAAAGTTATCTATATGACAGGGCAAACATCTAGTTACAGAGCATCAGGTCAGCCAGCTTCTTATCACTTGAGTTCAGTTCCTCTCTTCTTCAAGTCCCAGGCTCCTATCTCGTTCCTTAGCTCAAGATATGAAAACCCTCATTTTATACCATTTACTTTAGAATCTACATCCACGTAGATTCTCTGGCATGTGTGTAATTAAATCTGTTCTTTTCTCGTACTAATTGTCTAGTGTTAATTTGATTGCTTGACCAGCCTGAGAAGAACCTAGAGGTTTAAGGGAAAATTCTCTCTCCACCTATTGCATAAAATATATTAGTAAAACAAATATTTAAGAATTAGAACTAGATTTCTTCTGTTCCATTCACCCAGGTGTCCCTTATCTATTTCAATCATGTGGTTATTCTTTTTAACACTTAGAGCAGATATTTACTATTTTGAGTCTGGTCTTTGCTATTCAATGATTTTTTAATGTATAATTTATTATAAATACATATGTATTTCCTAAACAGTTTCCTTTAGATTTATAAAAATGTTAGCATCCTATATGTAGTCTTAATTTTTTTCCTTTTTACTCAACACTAGGTTTCTATGATCTATTCATGTAATTACTTATAACTTCTTTTTCATGGATGAACACTACCGAATTCAGTAAATATCCCACATATTTTTGCATTCATCTGCTCATAAATATTTGGAGAGTATTCAATTATTTACAATTTACAAAAGTGCTACTATGAATATTCTTGAATGTGAATCCTCTTATTTAAATTAATAGGGTTTATCTAGGATAACACACAGAAGACTTACAGGAAATCTGAATATTCAATTTTATATGACAGTGCTAAGTAATTTTTAATATGATTATAGTAATTTAGGCTTTCACCAGCAATAATCTGAGTGATCTGTTGATCAATGTCCTTTCCAACAGTTGGTATTATCACCACACTTATTAATTTTTGTAATGTTAAAGAGCTTTAAATGGTTGCATGGAGGTGTTCTTCATTTGTATTTCCAAATTATTTAATTATGGTTGATATGGGAATTTGAAATTTTTTTGTAATATAAAAACTGTTTGGTTTGGATTACTTGTCTTTTTCTTATGATTTGTGAAAGTTCTTTACATATTTTTAGACATTTTGTCTTTGTCAGTTGTGTTTGCAATGGGAGTTCTGGATTCTTGAGTCAAGCCTTGCCTTTACTCCACAGAACTTTTCCATCACTCCACAGAACTTTTCTGTTTGCCCAATACCGGATATTCCTCTCGATATTTTTTTTTTTGTTGTTCTCCAAGTTGGAATGGAAAAATTGTGGCAAGTACTCAAAAGGATCCTGTGTGACAATATGTATATATTTAAACTCATTAGGGGATTCAGAATTAAAAAAAATCAAAGAATTTAAAAAAGGCACATGAGTACTGAGGTTTGTTATTTTGACTTTAGATCTGGAGTAAGATTTCTTGTGGAAGACACTCTGAACTTGCCTACAGGAGGTCAGTACAGGTGTCAGGGAGGTTATGCCGGTCACTGCATGTCTTAAGAGATTTCCATCAGAACTCATTGGAACCTGTTTTGTCAATATTTCATCAAGTCATTCTGCTCTGGTAAGAAGAATTTTATGAAGTATGAAAAATAGCTTTCCTTTTAAAAATGTGGCCATCATTAAGTACTATTTACTTGCATGAAATGTCAAGACAGTTTTTTTATTTAGTTATCTTTTTTTGGATTGGCTATAACCATGAAGCAATTAACAACACAGTAACTTAGTATCAATAAAGGCCAAACCATTGTGTTTGAGAAAGGTACATTATTACAAACATTACAGAGATTAAATTAAACACTATTAAAGTTGTTTATAAAGACAAAGTGACCCACAGAGCTTGTAGACCCTTGGGAGAAAGGGAGGCCAAGTTTCCTGACTGAAAGGGGAGCACATCTATGAATGAGAACCTCAAAACATATGTGTATCTCGAATGTTAACTGTATGATAAAGACAAAATTACACTGGTCAACAAATTTTTACAAAAATCATGTTACTGAAATAAAACTAGTCATTTTCTATCAATTTGTATGTGCTCAACACGAATATGACAGTCAAATTCTAATTTTGGCTATAGTTTTTTGGTAGTCTGCAATAAGTTGATGTTTACATCACAAAATGCATGCCAACAGTAATAGATAGGCCTAGGGTTAATACCTGTAAAAAATCAAGTCATAGACTACTTCTTAGATTTCTTCGCTTGTCTCTTGTACAGCTGTTCAGGAGCATCTCTGGGGAGTGCCCAGCAGTAGTCAGCCAGCATTGTAGTGGACCCTTTTCCCTGGTATCTCTGTTCCATTGATGCAATATCTTGATGAAAACGTTCCCCATGTTCTTCATTAACCATACCACAGCTTTCAGGGAAGAAATCCAGATGGGAATGAAGGAAGTGGATCTTTAGAGATGTATTGCAGCCAAGTTTCTGATACTGCATCAGCATGTCTTCTACTAGTTCCTTGTAGTTTTCTGCCCTAACTTTCCCAAGAAAGTTTGTAGACACTAGATGAAAAGCATTCCATGCTTGTTTTGCATCACCCTGCAGCAAGTTGTTGAACCGGTCATCTTTGAAGAGCTCTTGAATCTGAGGACCCACAAAAACTCCCTCTTTAATCTTTGCTTTACTGAGTCAAGGAAATTTTTCATGCAGGTATTGGAAAGCTGGCGAGGTCCGGTCCATGGCTTTCACGAAATTCTTCATCAAACCCAGTTAGTTGGATGTGAAGGGGTGGTAGCAGGATTTTGTGAGCCTCAACCAGAGCTGGGTGCTGGATATTCTTCTCTGCAACTGCTACAATTTGTCTGCGAGTCCATTCCTTCCACAAGTAGTGCAATTCACTTGCTCGACTGTCTCACTCACATAAGAAACACATGTATATTGCATATCCCTGTTGCAGTACCACTAAAAGGGCAACTAGCTTCAAATCACCACAGACGTGCCAGCTGTACTTGTTATACTCAATGGAATTAGGTAGCTGCTTTAAGTTATCGTATGTCTCTTTCATGTGGACAGCATGCGTTATTGGAATAGATGGAAGACGGTTTCCATCATGCAAAAGCACAGCCTTAAGACTCAGTTTTGAAGAGTCTAGAAATCGTCTCCATTCTTGTGGGTCATGAGTGATTTCTAAGGCATTCATGAGGCCCTCCATATCGGAACAGAATACAAGAGGACTTTCCTTTCTGAAGAAAGGCTCCAACTGCTTGTGGTGCTTTCAATAGAAAGTAATTGTGACATCTTCTTCTAGAAGATTCCATTGTTGGAGTCTTGATCCTAGCAATTCTGCCTTGTTCTTGGATAAGTCCAAATCACGAACCAGGTCATTTAGTTCTTCCTGTGTTAATCTGTGTGGGCTTGATGATGCACCACAGTGAAAATCTGGATCACTGCATGCTGATGGAATAGGAGAAGAACAGGTTGGCTCACCCTTGTCCTCATCAGATGAATCCATAGAATTTTCTGCTGGAGGCTCTGTAATAGGAAGTCCCTTGCCATGTGGAACTGGTCTCAATGCAGATGGAATGTTTGGGAGACTATTCTCGACTTCTTTTGCTTTGTTATTCCACCAGAAAGAGGAACCAAGCAGAAGTCACAGTCTTTTATGTGGTTGCTTGGCTCGCTCCACTCCATGGGGACTGCAAATGGCATTGATGGTCTTTTGCCACTGAACCACTGTGAAAGCTGTGTTGGACATGTAGCACAGCATCTATGCGGGGCCCAAGGCTTGTCTTGGTCACCAACCTTGCATCCAAAGTAAAGATGATAAGCCTTCTTCACTTGAGAAGTGATACTTTCCTTCTGGTTGGCAAATGTCACTTCCCCACAAATAGAGCAGAAATTGTCCATGCTATTAACACACCTTCAAGGCATTACTATTCTGTATTGTGCCTAAATGGATAAAATAATAACAGTTCTATGGAACAGGAGCTTAAACTGTCTCACACAAAGTCTGAAATATTTTCAACGCTCAACCTTTCCGACAGGGTTTTCTCTAGTGCACTGCTGACGTCAGCTTACTCCAGCAGCCGCCTGGCAGTAGTATTGCATTACATCAGAAAATGATGCAGTCAACTCTGGATGATGTGTGCATGATGGTTTTATGCAATGCAATGCAATATTACATCATTCTAGGCTGATTTAGGATGTTGTTGCAGTCCTACTAGATAAATTTACATGGTGAAACATAAAATGAATTATATGAAATATCTTCAAAATGAGAGCTAATAAAAAATTGTCACGGTTATATTCATGTTCAGCACACCAAAATACTACAGATTAGGGCCTTTTTAAGTCAGTAACAATCTCAATGTTTACCAGTGTAAGAGTACTTTGTTTCATCTCTGCTTCAGTGTTTTAGGAAATTTTAGTAACCAATAGAGATCATCTTCAAGTTTTCCTCCCTACAGCACACACTGGACTCTTTGTACCCAAGAGCAAAAAAAACCTGTTTTAGCAAATCTGACTAGTGGTTCTAGAATAAGTAATAGCAGTTGTTTTCATCTCTGCTTCAGTGTTTCAGCAAAGTTTAGCATCCAGCAGTGATCATCTTCAAGTTTTCCTCCCTAAAGTCAAACATTGGACTCTTTGTACCCAAGAAGGGAAAAAACCTGTTTTCGCAAATCTGGCTAGTGGTTCCAGAATAAGTAATACTCAGTGTTTTAGGTTCATGCTTTTGATTAATTCCTATAAGGCCTATTGTGGGCTGCTGTATTAGTTTCCTGTTGCTGCTGTAACAAATGACTGAAAACTTAGTCATTTAAAAATCACACACTAATGTTGATCAGTGTTATTTAGCAGATCATGTTACTTAGGAAAAATAGTCCTTTCCAATATCCAAACTCAAAATCTCCTCTTGGAGATAAGAAAAATTCTGGCAGAGTATAAACTCTGAGGTGTAAAAGTTTCCTCATAGATTTTTAGAATAGTGTAGCAAAGTATAGCAAAATACAAGTGCAGGTAGAACCACCTTTTACAATTTAGAAGCAATTATTAGCATGAATAGTTGATGGAATGACAGTCCTGTGACTACAAAGTTTTTGTTTATGAATGGACAGAACCTGAAAGCAAAGCACAAGTAATAGCGACCACTGCTAATCATTGAACTTTTCCTGCTATAAATAACTTACATATATCCATTGTGGAATATCTCATAATCCTTTGAAGCTACCACAATTATCCTTATTAATGTTATTATGATTGTCCTTATTTTACAGATGAGGCACAGAGAGGTTAAGAAACTTTTTCGAGAAAATAAGAGGTCTGGAGAGAGCAAATATTCATTCCCAGTTTCTAAACTTCCTTCCAAAAGCTCTTACCCCCCAGATTATCTATCTCATTTACAACATTTTTGGTTCAGTAAGATAAAATTTTCAAAACAGGTACTTTCATCCTTGACTGTTGGTGACAACCTCTGAATAGGACTTCTCAGAGTCACATGCAATTCATCACAAAATCATGGCTAAATAATGTATTGCTGTTACCAGGATAACCATTATGATTACTCTCAAAATATTTCAAAATTTAAAAAAGACAAACACACACAATTCGCAGCAACATGGATGGATCTAGAAGGGATCATGATCAGTGAAATAAGCCAGAAAGAAAGAGAAAATTATCGAATGGTTTCACTTATAACAGGAATATAGGGGAGCCAAATAAGAAAGCGACATTCAGCAGGGAAGGAGGGGAGGGTAAGGGCTCCAGAGGGGGGAAGAGGGGAGCACAGAGGACTATGGTGATGGCCCACGGGTGAACAGGTGGTGGGTAACTTACGGGGAACACACAATAATGTAAAAGATATGAATAACAAAAATGAATAAAATATCTATGAAATGAAAAAAAATTATTTTGCCTAAATATTTGCAGAGCTCATAGACATTTTACAAAATAATTCATCACTAAATGATAAATGCACATTCTTATCAGAAAACGGCCATTTTCACCAAACAATACAATGGCTTCTTTGAAATTTGGCAACAATGTAAAAGAAAAAAGTAACTCCATCCATGTATATTTTCATATCACTAAATCTGATCCAGCTTATTTACGTAAAAGGACAGTGGCCCAGACATCCACTTCACTGAAGGAAAGTTAAGCAGGATGGGCTCAGGGAGTCTCAAAATCCTTTCCTTTCCTTCCTTTCTTCCTTTCCTTTCTCCCTCCCTCCCCTCCTTCCCAACTCCTTCCCTCCCTCCCTCCCTGTTTATTTATTTTTAATTGTTATTTTTATTATGTCTTTTACATTACTGTGTATTCCCCGTAGGTTTCACACCACCAGTTCACCCGTGAACCATCACCACAGTCCTCTGTGCTCCCCTCTCCCCTGTGCTGAGCCCCAATCCTCCCCTGTCTCTCTCTCTGATTGTTGCTCTTGTATTTGGTTCCCCTGTATTCCTGTTATAAGTGAGACCATTTGATATTTTTCTTTTTCCTTTTGACTTATTTCACTGAACCTGATCCTTTCCAGTTCCATTCATGTTGCTGTGAATTGCATGTGTTTATCTTTTTTGAAAGCTGAATAGTACTCCACTGTGTAGATGTACCACATTTTCTTTATCCAGTCATCTATTTTGGGTATCTGGGTTGTTTCCATATCTTCGCTATTGTAAATAGTGCTGCAATAAACATATGGGTGCATGTATCCTTTTGGAATAGTGTTCTTGTGTCCTTGGGGTAGGTTCCCAAACGTGGTATTGCTGGGTCGTATGGAAGCTCCACTTTCAGCAGTTTGAGGAAACGCCATATGGCTTTCCATGGTGGTTGGGCCATTTTGCATTCCCACCAGCAGTACAGAAGAGTTCCTTTTTCTCCACAGCCTCGCCAGCATTTGTCGTTGCCTGTTTTTTTAATGTGTGCCATTCTCACTGGCATGAGGTGGTATCTCATTGTGGTTTTGATTTGTATTTCCCTGACTATAAGTGATGTTGAACATTTTTTCATATAGCTGTTGGCCATTTGCTTTTCTTCTTTGGAGAAGTGTCTTTTTAGCTCTTCGGCCCATTTTTTGACTGGATTGTTGACTTTGTTTTTGTTGAGTTGTGTGAGTCTCAAAATTCTTAAGTGGAAGCTTACATATGATGCAACCCTAGCATGATTTGAACATTTTTTATTTTAAAGGTTTTTGGCTCTAAGGAACTAAAAAAAAATCCCAAGTGTGAAGAATGAAGGGGGTAGTTATATAGAGCAAGACAGAGTATAAAAGTAACTAGGACAAAACTATCTTAAAGCATGAAGGTGAAGGAACATATTATTGAAAGAAAAGTGGGGGCTGGACACCAGTCACCCAAATGTACCTTATCAAAGAGGGAGGGGTTACCAAAAATTCGAGGTGGTTACATAAAATTAACTGTACTTAAGGGCTTCCTGGTGGCTAGGGATTTAGTCTCAGTGCTATCACTGCTGCAGCCTGAATTCAATCCCTGGCCAGGGAGTTAAGCCACAAATGGCACACCAGACCTCTCCTGTTTCACTTGCTGCTCTCCTCAGCAGTGTATTTCAGTAGACCCGCCTGTTTTGCTCCTTAGTGTATTTCAGTAGACCCTCCTGTTCTGTCTGTGGTGAGTCCTCTCACACCCCACACCTTTGGCCTATACCCCAGTTCTTCCATGGGTAAGTAAATAAATAAATCTTTTTTTAAAAAAGTTAACTGAACTTAGAGTTCACAAATCCTGAAGAGAGACTACCAGGTAAGCCAACAAGATGATGTTCAAAATAACAAAAACCCAATAATTATAAAAAATATGACTATCCCCAACAATCCCTCAGTAAGTGCAATTTGAAATATGACTTTGGATTATGCATGATTATGTGGGAGAATTTCACAGGCTCCGACACAACAGTGATGGTAACTCTGCAGACTTTTGAGGCAAAGATTTTAAAATTTAGAGAAATGAATATTAAAGGGGACATGTGGGGGTCAAGGGAATGGGTGGGAGTTTAATATCTAAGACAGGAGCCAAGAAAGTCAGAAAAACTGAGAGAAATTCATTTCAAAAAATTATAACCATTTTGATCCATGACAAAGGACTTAAAGACACGGTCATATTGGATTAGGATCCAACTTCGTGACTCAATAATAAATTGATCACCTGAGAAGTCCTTCCTACTCAAAACATTGCTCTGGTCTTTCATGAAATCATTTATGTGTTCATCCATTCACCATCCACTACTCCGCCCACCCATCCATCTACCCACCGGTCTTGTTCTTAACTAAAGTTACATTCTTTACATATTTAGGACTTCATCTTTAGGAGGAACACAGTTCAACCCATAGAAGTCCAGTAAGTTTTTCCTGGTAAACCCTAAAACAACAGCTAAACAGAGGTAGCATCAGACACAGCAGAAAATGAGAACCAATTGCTCTGGCCGATTTATCCAGAAAAACTGTCAGAGACTCTGATGCAATGCTCAACACATATGTGTTAAATGAATTTTGAAGAGTGAATTCAAGTGTAATGATACATTTGATTTTTTGGTTCACGTTGGGGATCAAGAAACGGATACAAGATTGAATGGTTCCTTGCCAATCCCTCATGCCAGTTGAAGTGGAAAACTTAAAGCACTTTCCTACTTTTCATGGGTCTTTTACACATGGCTTTTCCTAGCACTTGCCCACTCTGCCAGGTCTGGCATAATCATTGGATTTGGTTTTGCAAAGCTTTCTTTGTCCATTACACTTATAAACTTCCTTTTCCTCTCAGTAGCTAGAACATTTACTTTCTAAGCAGATTATTTGATAGCTGTCTTTCATTAAATCATTTATGTATTCATCCATTCACCATCCACTCCTCCACTCATCTACCCATCTCACTAATTCATCCATCCCACCCATTCATTTCACTAATCTTAAACATTCAGGAAGTAATATTACTCTTTAATGACATTTTGTAACACCTGCTTTGCTATTTTCAAAATGAAAGTCATACATAATATAGCCTACATACACACAATTTTGAAAATGTTAATAAAATGCCATGACTACAAAATAGCGGATAGTTAAAAGAACATAATTTGCAATAAAATAATAGTTCTTTCAATGTGTAAGTGCTCAAGCATAAAGAAATGGTAAGATGCTTGTCCCTGTATACAATTACAATGAGTGCTTTAGTATGCATTAGAACAAATGTGTGGTACTGGTCACTCAAATACCAACATTGTCATTGGGGACATAATTTTCTGAAATGGTGAATGACTGTTAAAAACATCCCAAATGAAACAAAGATCAACAAACCTTTGATTTGCAAGGCAATTACAGTTCTAAATAATTCAACACATAATAAAAGCATACCACAATATTACGTATTTTTAAAATGGAGTTGTTTTAGGTTCAGTTAATCATAAGTTAATTTGGAGGGGTAGATCTTAGCATGAATATCTGGTGGGACATTGGGAAGTCAAGAGAATGTGAGGCAGTTCTTTATTATTTGCAACCATACCACACACTGCTGGATATTTAACCTCCTAGCTCTTGCCCACTAATGCCTACAGTGCTGCTAATCATGACATACAAAAATTTCCAAATCAGAGAGAATCAATGATTCAGTTATTCTCCAAACCTTACATTAGTTTCCACTGTGTGCTAGGTTTAGTTTAATAGATGACCAGAGGAGGAAAAGCTATGACAACTAAAGACAGCAGAATAGAGAATGTATAGTAAATCAATGTATGGGCAGTGGTGCATGGCTGGGAGGGTCTGTCATAAATTCAAGGCCTTAGAGGGCAAAGAGCAATTTGCATTATAGATGTAAATGTTTCTACATGATTATGATTAATCAGTAGGGGTGTAAGATCCTAAGCAGAAAGGGAATTTAAAATTTTTGCATATCTGGGTATCCACAGATAACATGAAGTTGTGAAAGATAACTGGCTTTGTTCAGAACAAAAAGAGTTCAAATCCATTTCCATCATTTTTGTCTGAGCAACCACAGGAAAGCTGGTAATCTGAGTCCTTGCTTCTCTATTTTTTTAACTCTACAGGCAGATGGAGTTAACATGTGCAGTACACCAAATAAATGTAGCTATTTTTAACACTTTATTCTTCCAGCAATGGAAGAAAAGCAAGAGACCTGATGGTACTGTCTGGCCATTGATGGGTCTGGTGACCTCATGGTCTTGCAGGAGGACTGGAGCTCATACAACAGGGTTAATTAGAGCCTGTCTCTCTCTTTTTCCTTGCCCCCCTCCTTTCTTTACCTCCTTCTCTTTCTTTCTAGGTTAAATTAACAAGAATTATGCAAATGTCACAGGAAGTCAAAGCAGAAAAAATGGAGGAAAAAAAGTAGATAGCTGCGTCACTATAATGACACAACATAAATCTCCAGAACCTCTGTGAGATTGGGGGTTGCCTTAGCGACATCCTTAGGATGGCCCAGAGTGTGGCCACTTGGTACAATTCCCCCTCTCCTCATCTCCATCTACCTGTATGGAGGTCAATCTCTCATCAGTTGAAGTCACCTAAATGGATTTTTGAGTAAAATAGCCCATCTGAAATTTACAGGAACTAAAGATTAATGAATTTATCAAAACAGAAGTTTGAAACATATGGAAGTTTTCATATCTCATAGCCAACTCTCATAGCTATTGTGATGATTCTAATATTCAAAGGTCCCATATTCATAAGGTCAAAATGCTATTTTAAAGATATCTGTTTAACCAATAGAATATATGAAGGAATTCTATTATGAACTATAAACCATCACTCTCATCTCCACTTCTGGTCTTTTTGGGGAATATTCTCAACCTAGGAGTAATCATTGGCAAGAGTAACTTCCAGGTAAATCTATCCCTGTCTAATGATCGCCTGCATGGACTGAAAGCCAATTTTTATTCAAGAACACACTTCTAGTCTTAAGATTGTCCTTTGGGCACTGTAGTTAATTTGATGAAATTGAACAATAATCTTTTTTATTTCTAATTCATGTTCATGTATTTTTGATTCCTTTGGGATAAAGTTCAACAAACAGATTGAGGTCAGCTCCTCATTAGAACCATGCTAAGGATTATATACTGTATTCAATCAGAGTCTGGGGAAATTGTAGAGCTATCAAGAAGACACGAAGATCTCTTTATTTTGGGGGAAAAGAGAGGCTCTGTATTGAAGCAATCAATACTTGTCTACCTTTCAGGAATGGACTTTGACATAAATACACATGTGGCTATAGGACTATGAAAAACCACCAGAACAGTTCAGTCAAGTCCATGTGTTACCTCTATCTCTAAAACATTCAGGTAAAAGCCTTTGACTTCCTTAAGCCTCAGAACATCAGAGGTACCCATTAAGCAAAGGCAAATGAAATGAGCAAAATTGTTCTCAGTTTACTCAAATTTCTATTATGTTTATTTTACATTATCTAATTTAAATGTTTGACATGCACTAAATACCAGCAATATACTAAAGCTCAGACATTTTAAAATTAGATGATATCTCTGACCAGTGGGGTCACTGTGTATGTTAAAGGACAAATACAAGTCAGAGTAAAAATAAGACAGGATTACAGAGCAAGGGGTGATGGATATAGGAATTAATGAGTTGGTTTTAGTTACTATTGCTTTACATGTATTTAAAACAGGATCAATACCTTTGGACCACTTGTCTTAACATACATAAGGAATTTCAACCTGGCCACATCTCCTGATTTACATAACCTAGGTAAACAAGGCCTTGTTAGTTGAAGACAAGATACAGAAACATGATTCATTTTATGTCATGGCATTGGTAATTCTGAGACTCACCGTCTGTCTCCCCAGAAGGCTGATTTTTTTTTTTTAAGGAATACCCTATTTTGTGGTTCTGCAGGAGAGCACTTTGTGCTCACTAAAGAAGTGGAGGAAAAGAACTCAATTTAAGATGCTGGAGTTAACCTGAGATAATTTTCAGAGAGGCGCTAAAGCCAAAACTCTTAATATTTTCCAACTTGCAGTGACTTATAAAAAAAAGCACATGGATGGCAATAAAACAGAACAAGCAGCCACCAAAGGAAAATAAAAAGACAGACAGTTGTACAACTTTCACAGAGAAAGAGTTCTGGAACATTAATTTTGAATATTCCTTGGCTCTGCCTATTATGCTTCTGTCCCAGTGGAAATCATGCTGCCTGGAGGTGGATAGTTACCTGCTTCTAGGATAGAGCAAAGGCCTTTGCAGTGACTCCCTGCCTATGGGGTCTACCTTCAAGTCCCCATTTTGATGAAAAAATGATATTTGCTTAATTTAGCAATAGTTGGTAAAGTAACAAGGTTGTAAGATCGTTTAAATGTTCTTCATCTCCAAGGACGCCATGAAACAGCATTGGAAAGAGATCTCCCTGGGAAGCTAAGGGTTATCTAAGAGGTTTAGCTGGCCAGTGCCTTGCATGCACAGAAAGACATGTACCTCGGTGTCCCAAGATTTGAGTGGGGATCTGGCTTCCATATTAAGAGGTTGGATAAGTCCCTTACTTTCTCAAAACTACATGGGTCTTCATTTGTAAAATAGGACAGTTGCTAGTGGTGTGGACAGCAGTACTAGGAGGTTATGATAAAAGATTAACAATTACATACTTAGTTGTCACTTGCATGTTTTTAGTAGCATTTTTAGCAACAGCCAAAAATGAGAAACAACAAAATGCCCATCCATTAATGAACGTATCAATAAAAAGTAATGCCTCTATACTCTGGGTAGTATTCAACAATAAAAAGGATCAGACTACTGACAGAGTCAAGAACATGGATGAATCTTAAAAACAACATACTGGGAAAGAGACCAGACAAAAAGATTACACACTGTACAAATGCAATCATTTGAAATTCTAGAAAAGACAAACGCATAGCAACAGGAGGCATATCAGATTTGTCTGGGAGTAGGAGCAGGCATTGACTGGGAAGGGGCATGAGGGAAGGTGGGGTGTTAATGGAAGAGTTTTAAATCTTGATGATGGTGGTGGTTGCAAAACTGGAGACAATTCTAAAACTTATTGACCTATACATTTAACATGAGTGAATTTCAGGAATAATTAGATTTCATAAAGCTAAAAAAAGGAGGCCCAATAAAGAATAGAAGGTTTGGGTAGTCCTGCATAGACCTTCAATTAACAAGCTCAGTCTGGAAGAATAATAGGCACTCAATGTTCAATGACATATCCATGAGTCACTCGATACTTACTATTACTTATTTTTACTACTTATTTTAACTTCCTCTTTTCTTATGGTTCCTGATTTCTAAGCTTACAGAGAATCCATGATATAAGAATTACGTCAGCATGCAAGACAAGGGCATACATACATAGCTGTTTTATGTGCACATCTTTCCTGAAAATAACTTTTGGCCCTTTTAGGATAAATCGTGTATCAGAAGATTCTGGTGAGCAGTTTCTGAAAAGTGCCCACATCTTTCCATCTGAATTGTGAGTGGTCACATCTTTCATACCAATGATCATACCAATAGGTAAGTATTCTCTGTCGCAGAAATGCAGGATCTCCTCTTGGTACAAACCAAGGTAAGATGGGCTCTTTGCCTGTAAATAGCATGGGGACCATGAAAAAACTTTCAACTATAAAATACAGAATCATTGCCTGTTGCAAAGAGGCCTTGGAGATAGGCCTTATTCAAAAGGCCTTGGAGATAACTCAATTTCATCCCTTTATTGTACAAATTTTCTTTCTAATTTATACCCCAGCTTCATCCTTAACAGATCTGAGTATGATTATTATAAAAGACTTTAATACTATATAGTTGATGCAAGAGAGAGAGATAAGTGATTAAATGAGATGTTGGGTCAAGCACATCTTTATGTGTGGGGCTGGGGACTCACACACTGCAGTGAGAGAAGCTAGATACAGAGTTCTGGTTCATTCGAGGAGAACAACCTGACCAGAGGATCAGAAGTGAAGGAAAGGGTAAGGTTTAGGGGTAACGTCAGTAGCTGCTATGGAAATAGCCCTCATTCTCTTTGAGGTAGAAGGCTTTTTAACCTTGATGATTACAAAATGCTGAAAGAATGTTGTTACAGGGGCAGGAGAATTTATTCTTTTGGCTGAGCAGGAGAATTGTGACTGTACAGATTATGACAGAACATGATTATTGACAGATGATCAGCAAATCCCACAGCTCAATGGCATGGACCTCTTTATGGCATGATTACCCTACATGCTTGTTCCCTTTTCATTCCCTATTAGCTGACTTTTTCTATTAAAGCATGTGTTGTGCTAGTTATTGAAACTTTATAGAAATTGGCTACCTCCCTAACTATTCTCAGTAAATGAATAAAACTTTAAAGTTATATTTAGCCAAGTCTGTGTGTAAGATCTTACCCTTATTTCCTGGTCTTTCTAAACCACAGACTTTAACAAAGACCTCACTCCCTATTTCAGGGACAATGGACAGACTATATATTAATAGCGACTTGTTGGAGTAATTTTCATCTGAGCCACTTTCACGTACTTTGTAACAAGAAATAATAAAACAAAGTATTATCCAGAGTTAGAGGGAAGCCAAGTTTTGAGTTTTCCAGCCTGAACCTCTGTAGCTAGTTCTTTTTTGCCCCCTCTCCACTCTCCAAGGGCAGTACTCAGTATCATTTCTTCAAGGCCCCCAACAAAAAACTATCATCAATTCTGTACTCTTTTTTCTTTGAGCTGTCAATCCTCTCTTTCTCAATATGGATCATTTGAAATTGCTGATATTTGACAAATTTTAATCTAGAAAAAAGACAACTGTGTTACACATCATCTTAGCAGTGATAACATCATGTGCTTTATTAGTTATTATGAAATGAAAAGCATAACCCAGTACTTAAAAGAGAAAAGAACCCTACATATGACATACCACAGCTTATTCTGGGTACAGATTAAGCCACTAAGACTTGGTGTAGGGAACAAATTAGAAGAGTTAATGTCACCAATTAGAGACAGAGTCTAAATTAGATTCAGGATGATTGTGCTCACATCCCAATTCTCTAATCCCTATTGAAAGGAGTCAGCAAAGTTTTTCTGTAAAGGGCAAGATAGTAAATATTTTAGGATTTGTGAACTACATTGTCTCTCTAATTATCATGAAAGCAGTCTTAGAAAATATATAAATGAATGAGTGTGGCTGTGTTCCAATAAAACTTTATTTACAAAAGCAGATGGCAGGCTGGATTTGCCCTATAGGCTGTAATCTGCCAAGCATTGTGCTATTAGAATACTTAGACCTAAAAATATCTGCAAACAGATGGGCTAGGGAATTTGTATACTGAGTGACTGTTCAAGTATGTAGGGTGCTAATTCAGCATAAAGATCTCACTTACCATTCCACTTACTATGCTCTGCATTTTCCTTACAATTAGTAGTCAGTAAAGTCCAAAGCTGCTGGGTTTGGTAGCTCCCTAAGTGTCTGTAATCTTCAATATTAGATTACCCAAGATGGGAACAATATTCATAAGATTCTTAATTCCTTGGCTACATCTACAAACATACTTCTAACCTGATAAAAGAAATGCCTTAGAATATGCTGTCCATCAGGCTGATTGAGATATGGAATTAGATACAAAAATTATTTGGTGAAATTTTAATCACTTTAATCATTATTTAGTCAGTCCTATTCATTTGCATGTTGGGTGAATGAGGTTTGAATTGGTACCTGTGTTAGTAAAACAGTTTGGATACAGATACTCTATCTCTCCTGATAGCCAAGAAGTTACTTCAGCTACATTTACATTCAATTTGAACTTGAGAAACATAGGAGAATGTTATTAAGCAATTTAAAAGATTTCTTCTATCACATGCTATGGCCCTAAATCTAAAACACAGAAGGTAAGAATTATAATATGGTCATTCCAAGATGGAACACAAATCAGCATGCATCAGACATGGTGACATCAGTCAATATCGCTGCAGTGCAAGTCTGTCTTTCCATCTGCTCACTCATCCATCTGAATATCCAGACATCAAAACATCTACCTGCTACTATTTTTGAAGGCACCATATCAGGAATTGAGGGATCCCAGTTAGGTAAAAGAAAGTCCTTGCTTCTAGGGAGCTACAGATACAGCTGGAGGGCACAGTTAAGGCACAAAGACTGTAATACAGAAAACTTAAGGTAGTGTTTGAAAGGAAAGAAACAAAACAACCAGTAAGTATGAAGACAATACTTGGGAGAAAGTCTTAAAGAGCAGCAAAATGTAAAATAATCATCAGGAAGAGCTTTGAAGAACCCGAGCGAACTTAGAGAAGGCACTATGGATACCTGACACAACACAGTGGAATCAATAAACCTTATTACCTTCAGTGGCTTACTGGCTATCACAGATTCTTCTTAAACATGCAGGTTTTTTTCTTTAAATCATTTATTACTAATGCTTTCTATGAACAGCCATATCAGTCTTAAATAATTCTAATTTTACTTTTATAGAACTTTATACCCAGCATTTTAGAGAAAACTGGAGTAAAAAAACAGCCTAGTATAGAACCCACAGTAGCCAAGGACATTACAAAAGCTTAATGTGATATGAATTAGCAGCAAAGGTCCCTGGGAAGTTGAGAATAATTACAGATATTATCTGTACCCAGGAAATGAGTAAGAGATTCAAAGGAAATCTCACAATCAACATCAATGTTCAATTCAGGTTTATCATTAATGATTTAATTCACTGACTATGTTATTTATCAAGAGGTAGTTTCTTCTAGTATCCTGTACATATCCGGTGATTACATTTCATGTTTACATTTTATGAAATAGAGCAAAATACCAAGGTGGTTGTGAAAGAACTAAATTCTATTATTCACCATTACCTTTTTATCAAATTACCTGCCAACAGAACTGAAGGTACAAACCTTGACCAAAGACACCAATATCCAATGAATAAGAATTCACCTAGATATGAACCATCCTGTTTTCTCAGGATCATTAAGTCAATCAACCAAGAAAAAATAAAAGCAAATTCCAGTGGTACTTACTTGCAGGTGATGGGGTGCTGCATCCGCTAGGAGGAGGATGGCCGTGGAGGCCATGGAGGGGAGGCAGGGACAGTCCTCCGATGACTGGTGGAAAGAGCAATGGGTAGGGTGCGGCTGGATAGTGAGTCATGTGTCCATTCACTGCCGGAACAGGACATGCGTGGCTACTGGTAGTCATGTTTCAGGCCTCACAGCATGAAAGGTGCTCTGGAGTGGGAAAGCATCACTTCAGGCCTTTCACCAAAATGGAGCAGGTAAATTCAGGGAAAGAGTTGAGGCTGCTGGGTTCTGGGCAAAAGGCAAGACGGCTCAGCAGATGATCTTACTTCTTCCCAGCTTGATTTCTCCACGTTTCATTTTGTTATGCTGATTACAGGCAGGATGACTTTCTTTTAATTTAACTTCTCAGTTTAAAATTGGGAAATTAAAGTCCACAGCTGCTAACTCTGTAAAAGAAAAGAAAAAAGCAAAAAAAAAGGATTTATCTCGTAAGTCAAATAAAAATATTTTCTTCCTTATGAAGTTATGTGAAAAATTTCTGTTATTAATCTAGGTTTCTAATTACCAGATGTTCTCCTATATTCATGACTTCAATTTTTTAAACCCTAAAATCATAATATAGACTAAAACTTCTACACAATTTCAAAATAGCTCTATCTGATAAAAACAACTCTTTCAGTCATTCCTATATTCCTAACCCTGCTTAACTTTCACCATGACCCTTAAACTACTTGATTCAGTACATGTGGGATAGTTTGTTTTTCTCTGTCTTCCCCATCAGAATGTACTCACCAGGAGGGCAAAGTTTTCCTGTTTTGTTAAAAGTTATATTTCAAGCTCCTTTAAGAGTCTCTGACAGGCAACAGAAATTCAATAAATATTTGTTGAATGAATGGAACTATTTTCTTGCTTCTTCTAGAGAAATTGATAGTTTAATGCTATCTTAACTTATATGTTTTCAAAATTTTATGTCTTTTAGATGAGCAACTTTGGATTTTAATGGTGGAATGACATACTCACCAAGAAAAATATAATTGAGAGAGAAAACTGTAACCCAATGAAAGGTAAGATATACAGTCATCAAAAAATCAGTGAAATATTTTGTCAGTTCCTACTGCCAAGAGTCTATTACTAGTTCTAGTGAGAAAACAATCCACCCATCCACTGATCCATACAACCACCATTCATTATTTCATCTGTCTAATCATCCATTCTCTAATCAAACCCTACTTTATTATTGTCAGGTATTGGTGTAAACACAAGAGATATAGTGTGGATTAATACTCATGTGGTTTCTGCCCTCTACAGAGTTTCTGGTTTTTACTCCTAGCTGAGAACATTGTGATTAAGGAGAGTGAAAATGCCTAGTCTTCCACAATGATACTCCAGTCCTATCTAAATAGGATTCCTTTAGATTGTGAATGGAAGGCTGAAACAGGTTCAGGGATGAGCTGACAATATATTTCACAGGTTCACTTTGGTTCTGATGAACAATATTTAGTAGAAGCTCCCAAACTCTGCAACCTACTGAATGAACCCACGTGTCAGGAAGTAAGAACAAAACCCAAGACCAGCAGAGTGGTTATCGTGATTTTAGAGTCAGACTGCTTAGGTTCAAATCATAGCTCTGCCCCTTGGACATTTAGCTTACCATTCATGTGTCAGTTTCATTATAAAATAAAAATAATAGAATTTCCTTCAGAGGGGTATTGTGGGGGTCAAATGAGCTAAAGAGGTAATATTAGGAGAAGAACAGTACTTGGTACAGAGTGGACAGTAGGTAAACAGTAAATACCAGGTAAAAGTTTGCAGTTAACATTTATGTTGTCCCATCAAATAATATGCTGCTTGGAATAAATCTTGCCGGGTAAGACTCTGGAGTCGGGTTAGGAGGAGGCCACAATACAGTGGTCCTACCGAAAATAATATTAGGACCAAAACTTGTCATGGAAGAAGATAAGGATAAAGTGAAGTTGAAAACAAAGACTCATTAAGGTTTACCTATTTCTCAGTTTCTGAAGTTAGCCAGATTGGTTAATACAAATCCCAAACCAATAACAACTTCCATTTATTAGTTTGCCATGTACAAGGCAGTAATTATTTTCCACATGAGAAAACTCTCAGTGAGTTTAAATGACTGATTCTCAATGTCACAGTCAGCCTCTGACTTAGCCAGAACTGGAACCTAGATCTGGTTTCTTCTACCATCTCTGTTATGCTGTGTTTTTATATTTTGAGTGCCTGGCTAGTCCTGGTTGTACCCTACAGAGGAAAAAGTCCATGAGCGGTTGTGATGTGAATAGTTGTCCTCACTCAGATGACATTCTCCCCAGGACCTTGAATCCCTGACCTATTAGTATTGAGGATGAATATCATCAACAGTAAGACCATATGGTCCCAGGCTCCCTAGAAGTTCGCTGAACCTTAATGAAGCTACATTCCCAGCTGGCTTACATAACACAGTTAACTCCAAAAATGATGTCCCACCCCGAATATCAAAGTCCTTTGCAAACTTTTAAACCACACCTTACTTTGCAGATGAAAAAGACATGAGAGGTGCATGTTTTCAGTGCTTTCTCTTCTAAAAATCTCATATGATCCAATATAATTTAACAATTTTTTTGTAGTTAGTAGCAAATTAATTAGAAAATAAACAATGCCATTTAGTGTTTGCTGCATTTCCACTCAATTTGATTTTTAAATCACACACAAAGCCTAGCATTGTTATAAATGGTCTTTTCTATCTCCATTAGACAAACTATCTCATTAACTGGTGGAGCTGACAGTTCAGCAAACCCACCCCCGCAGGGCACAATTCTTAGATTTTTAAAGCCGTTTGTTTGTTTTTACCAACCAGGGACTATTTCTATCCTCAATATTCCTTCATTTCTCTTTGCTTTCAAATACTGCAGATTTTCAGCAACGGGATGAAAGGTCTCATGTCATGCCTAGGATCTTAAAAACATAAACAAAAACTACTTATAATGATAATAGGTAAAAGAAAAAATCAGTGTGCTGGGAAAATCCTCTTATGTTGGTGGAAAATAGTCTCAACAGTCACTGATCTATGTTCACATATGTGACTGATTAAGGCTGTTCCTGGAAGCAACAAATTTCCTTTGTTTCAGGCTTTTAGAAAAAAGATAGTCACTGGTATTAGCAGTACTTTTTTTTTTTTTTTTTAGTTCATGCTTGATTTGAGTTTGGCCTTATTCAGGGTCTTTCTCTCACCACCTGAGGCAAAGCAAACAATGGCTGGGATGGGAGAGGGTTGGGGGGTAGGGATCGGGTCAGGAGGTCTTAGATCTACAACCCAGCAAATTCCAGGTATCAGTTTTATCATCTGTGAAAGGGATTGAGGGAGTAGGACTAGGTGTTCCATTAAGTTTCTCGAACTGTGTGCTCCAGAAAACAACTATTTTACAAGATACTAAATGAACAAAAGAATATTTTAGTAGAGAAAACAGAAAGGATTTTAAATAACTATTTGCATAATGATATTGTGAGGCAAGGATCTGCCTTTGATGAATGGGAGAATGATAAGAGGTTTACCACTAACTCCTTGGAGGACATGTGCCCATCCAGTGGCAGAAGTTTCATGAATTATTAACACCTATGCATGTACCTGTGAAATCTCAGCATTAATAAAACACAGGATATTTTCTTCAGCTTATTTTTCCCATTGTAAGATTTTTTAAAAATTGCATTTTAACATTTAACTCACCAGAGTATTTTTGCCAACATTTATGCCCAAGTTTCTAAGCTTATGCCAAATATTTCGCAGAATACCAAATTTATTGTACACATATTATACTTACACACGATTTCTTAAAATGTAGTTTGTTTAGACCAAGTGGTCCTAAAGAGTCCCCAAACCAGCAGCAGCACCAGCAAAAGTGTTAGAAATGCAGATTCTCTAGGTTCAAGCTCAGACCTACTGAACCATAAAATTTGAGGTGACCCAGCAATCTGTGTTCTAACAAGCCCTCCAGATGATTGTGATGCAGCTAAAATTTGAGAAACACTGCTCTAGACATGAGGTTGACAAATTTCTTTTGGAAAGCGCCAGAAAATAAATATTTTAGATTGCAGGCCATACAGGCCCCATCAGAACTACTCAACTCTTCTAAACAACTTCTTGTGGAATAAAAGCAGCCACAGACAGCCCATAAATGAGTGGGTGTGGCTGTATTTCACATTATTTATAAAAATAGCTGCTGAATTTGGCCCATGTTTTGCTGATCCTTGTTTTAGATTAAGAAAGAAAAACAGTTCACTAGCCTGAGCTCCCCACTCCCACAAGCAGTTACATGAAAACTTCTTTAGCTGGGTTTCTTTCTTTCTCTTATATTTTTAGGTAAGTATTTATTTTTTTCATAATTTTACAAAATTTTCTTTTTTGTCTATTGGCTCCTACTATGCACATGACTTGGCTCTCCTAGGCTATTGTTCACACAAAAAATTCTCTATCCTCTCTACTGCTGTGACTGGGCCATTATGTAGAACTAAAAGGAACCATCATCATGAGGTAGGAGAGAGAAGCAGGAGTCGGTAGCCCGCCACAATGTGGGAATGAAAATTTAGGGCCAGGGACTTTGGAGGCTTTGCAAGTAGCCAAGTGACGGAAACTGCTCCCAGTTTTTTTGTTACAGCCGAAGAAAGAAGGCAGAGGCCCGAAGTGGGCGCCTTCCAAAATGCGTGAGTGCATTTGGATGGGCTATCTGGCTGCTGCAGTTGCTGTTTGCGGTTTTGTTGGCCTGGTGCTGCATTATGGCATCATGGCAGTTTTAGGAGCATTTCCACTTGCATCCTGTGTCGTCCTCGTGAGTTGGAACCTGGCCTACAGTCTGATCAGTATGTGTAGGAAAGAAGATGACATGGCAGGAAGACTCCATCAACAGAAGAAAGAAGATGCCATTTTGGAATCATGGCCTATTGTCTGGAAGAAGAGCTTTACATCAGCAGTAGCAGGAAGACGCCACCTTTGTTACTTTTCTGGGACTTAAAGGACTGGACATTGCTTTAAGTAAGGTAAACGGCCATATGACTTCAGTAATTCTTTGTTTTTCCTATGTTGATTTTAGTAATTCTTTGTTTTCCCTTGTTTGTTAAATAAATCCCAATGTTGTAGTTCCCTAAACCTAAGTAGTCTTGAAAATGTGTGCATGGGTGCAGAACCAAGATAGTGACCGGTAAGCAATTGGGGCACTGCCTTTTGTTAAAATTTTAAAAGCCTCATTTTTCCTGGTATCACTGCCAACATGATTTCAAAAAAGAAAATTATTTACATTATATTCACATTATGACTAAATATTGTTACATCTGAGCCATGTGAGTCACTATATTCAAAGTTGCTTTCTTATATTTGTTTTTCCTATAGTTAATAATTGCTTTATTTAATCTGATTATTTTCTCTCTGAATCTACAAATAATTCTTTCCAGGACCTCTGAACAAATTTTGTCAGATATGTCACATACTAGTTCCATAACTGGAGACAGTCCTTCAGCTCCAGGTCTGACTGACTGCTTTCCTGCTTGCATGCACAGATGACAAACTAGCACTTTCAATTCTCACATGTTTTTGGAACTCTTGCTTCCTGGGTCTTGCGTCTTCCTCTTTCTTGATTTCTTTTGTCATCTGGAAGATTTTTACCCTAAGATCTGAGAAATGGTACAAGAGACTTTTTTTTTTCCTGAAGCTTTGCATATGTATTAAAATATTTTAATGTTATATTTCACATTGACCTGGTAGTTTGCTAAGAATAAAATTACAGATGGGAAATAACTTAGCAATTTGGAATTTTAAGGATGTTACATCATTTTTTCAAACTTTCTACACTGCTTTGAAATGTCTAATGCATGATTTCAAATCCTATGTATGTGTCCGATGGTCTTCCATTTTTGGAAGTCTTTAAAGTATTCTCTTATCTCCATTATTTTTTTTTACATTGTGCCAGGCAGTTGGTAGAGGTCTTCAAACTGGTGACTCACATATCTTAGGGAAAATTTTACTTTATGCTTCCTTTGATGTCTTCTTTAATATAGGCATATATATAATATATACTATGTATTATATATCATATACATATATTTTATATATAGGAAATATTATATACATATATAGGAAATATTAATGGCTCTTCTGAATTCTGATTTTATATTGTCTCTCATTTCCACTTCACCCATATTCTACATTCTGAAAGACACCCTCGCCTTTAATCTCCAATTATTTTTCTAATTTTTAAAATTTATACTACCATACATTTAACATCCATGAGTTCATCTTATTTTTTTCATTATTTATGCACCCTACTTTTTTCAAGTATCCCTTATGTTTTCTGATATTAAAGTCTTTCAATGTTTTATTCTACTTAATACATAGATGACTACTTCTACTTTCTCCTGGTATTTTATTTCCTTTATTATTACATATATATCTCAATTACATAATTTCCGCAATGAAAGACCTTCCTGTTTATATCTAAAAGATATAAGCAGTATTGTCAAGTGGGTAAGTTCGATGAAAACATGATCTAACTGGGATACTTCTTTGCCAGAGTCTCTAAAACCTTAGGTTTATAGGATTTTACTTGGGGTTTGGAATATATAGCATATACCACCCCAAAATATTATCTCAGGAATTCAGGACATGTCACCCCAAAAAGGCTGCTTTGGTGCACTAATTATTTTGTTATAGGTGCTTGAAAAACAGTAAAGCAAGGCGAGAGTTTTTCTAAACTCTCTTTATCTGCCTAAAGACAGGTTTCTCCAAAAGCAATACAATTGCCATAAATCCCTTCCCTGGTAGTTTCATTAGTCAGGAAAGACTGATGCTTATCACAGCGGAGATGACTAGAAGTCAAGACCACAGCAAGACAAACTTTTTCAGAAATATCATGCCTCTCATCCATTCTTCTAAGGGCCCATACATCTTTTTGTTTTTAAGATTTATTTATTTATGCATACAAGCTGGGGTGTAGACCAGAGGTGTGGGGTGGTGAGAGGATTCAAGAATTCTCATAGTTGGAGGGATGAGGCTGGGGCTGCTGGCAGGCTAATTACTGATTATCTAACCTTTTGCTATTTCTTCCTGCTGTCCATCTAACCTCACCTTCCCATACTGTATTTATGTCTGGTATCTAGAACTCAGTAACTTTTCTAGGTAAACTCCACTAAGGGTAGACTTACCTGTCCTGCCAGGGTTGGTTTATAGCCTTCACCAAATTGTAACAGGTGGTGGAGTGGATGTAACTGCTCCTTGCTCAGTACTTTCTCTCAATCATCACTTCCACCTTTCAAGATATCTGATGCCTCTACTCTCTAGGACTATAAAAAAAAATACTGATTGTATTTCTTTGCTTCTCTTTTGCTATTTCCCTTTAAAAAGGCTCTTATCAAACTATATTCTGCAAATACTAATTTATTACTGACCACCAACTTTTCATCCTCAACAAAAGCTATTACCATGTCTTTCCTGCCATTATTATTGCTCAGGTTCTGATTAAGTTTAATGTTTTATGCTTTTTTTACACTCCCTTATTGTTGTTTTTGTAAAGATTTGGGAGGGAATAGAGAAAAGTACATGTTGTTATATTTCACTAGAAAATCATCAATTTTTTTAAAAAAGCAATGTGTGACTAAATGAAGTTGGAAAAACTAGACTGGATGATTCCTTAACCTTTTTCAGTTTCAAATTCCTTCCATGAAAAGGGAAGTAAATAGTAATCCATGAGGAGTGTTTTCATTTAAGCAAGACCCCAGCAGAGATAGGGTTAATTCAGCCAGTGTCTAAATTGTTATCCCGGTGTGGTAATCAAAAGATAGCAATGGCCTAAAATTGCACAAAAGAGTAAGACAAAGACATGCTGTGAGGCTGCTAGTCAAGTGAGTTCTACCAAAAAATGAAATAAAGATGGGATTTGATGGGTTTTCACCATGCATCGTCTGTCATATTGGATAATTAGAAATGTTATTTAAGGCACAGATAACTTGATAGATACTTTCTTGATGACTCTGAGGTGGAGAGAGGGCCCTGTTAGAGTCTAACTTGAGACTGAGGAGTGAAACAATTTAACATGGCAGTAAGTAGTAGTTTTACACTGCAGAGCCTTTGAATGTGTTCCAAGCAACAATAGACAGGATTTTTGGAGAAAACACTGTGTCTGTTTTATTCTACTGCAATTTAATGGCACCATGGTTGATGTGGCTGACATAGAAACAGGCAGACATGAACAAAAAAATTGGTATTTAAAATGGGTGTGATGGAGCATAGAAAACTGTCCTGTGTTTCTTTAGCTGATTTAGAATTTATTGTGAATAACAATAATATTGTGAATCTTTGCTTCAACAGACACTACACCCATACTGCCTCTTTTCCAGTATATTTTAGCTCAAACCTCCCTATTTATTTAAGGTATTGGTTCCAGGTAATGTTGCTTAAAATTTCTCAAAAGCATTTTACCAAATACCAGTTTTCAGCAAAAATGCCAAACTAAGCACAAATTTTGTCAGTTGCTTTTGCTGTAGAAAAGAAACATGGCTATAAAGAAGTCAGTTTTGCATGCCTCATAGTTTTTGCAGCTTTTCTTAGATCCATTGTCTTCATCATAAATATTACTGATAAAATTATGTCCAACTTAAGCCAAGTGGAAACCTCAATGAACAACTCGAGTTTGCCCAAAAGAAATGTCTTACCACCTTTTACTTAATTTTGGAATGAAAGAGATACAAGAGAATCACTAAGAGGAAAAAAATTCAATCAGAGGTGTCCCCTAGACCACCAAGTGAGCAGAGAGTGAAATGTGAGTTGCCTTGCTGCATCAGAAGGTCATTTGGTATATTAAAGACCTATTTTCAAAGCCTATATAAAATGTCCCTGTCTTCCTTTTTAGGTCATTTTTAAAAGATTCCAACTGCTGAAGGAACACAAAGTGAAACTATGACTTTCAGAAAATAACAGGAGGAAATATACATATATATTAATGTGAAAAACTTGAAGATCTTAATAACATAAATTATGGGAGTAGTAATGTCAATATTTTTTCTTAGGGAGTCAACACTCAACCCAAAGTCAATACACATAATAGCTTTATTACGCTTTCTGGAGCCATGCTTTCATGTCAGTTATTTCACACAGAGTCCGATGCATAAGGGATAGAGTATATTAGATCAAATATTGGCTGATAGCGCTGTTTTTTGAGCAAAACAGTGGCAGGCAACTCTTTGTACAATGACTTCCAAGCTCTATATCATGAAATCCTGCAAAGCCAAACAGAATGAATGGACAATGGGATAGGATTTAGTTCCCAAGGGAAAGTCAGCTATCTATCGTCTCTTCAATCACCTATGAGGTAGCCTAGGAGAAGTCTGCCCACTGGGATCTCAACACTGAACGGTGACTCAGTTGTCCTACCACAGTTTTACTACTGATTAGTACTGAATGCCCAACACACCATGAAAAATACATAGAAAGGACCGGAAAAGAAATGGAAAGATATACAGAAAAGTAAGTTGGCAGAAATCAGGAGGCTAGATTAAGCATGAGTGTGCAAGAGACACGAGTCAGGAAATGGCAAAAAGGAATGGTAAAAACAGAGGTAAAATGAATCAAAATAGCTACAGGTGTCCTTTAAAAGTTGGCTTTAGTGTCAAAAATGGCATTTTGACTTTTGTGAGGCCTGACTATTCAACTGTGCAACTGTTTTATATTTTTCCTTACTTCTTTCTTCCACAAAAACTCCCTAATTGTATCTCTAGACCTTAGATCCTGAAAGACTTTGTGAGATCAGCACTTAATTATGACCTTTTTGGAAAAATGAAGTGGTCAGTGGACTTCACTTGAGTGTGATAAAAGATCACTGATGCAGTGTCAATTTGCATGTTGAGATGAAGACTGACAATGCTTTTAGTACGATTTGTATTCATGAATAGCACAGTGTTGGCAAGGAGCTAAAGAAGCAGACACATTTGGGCTCTCTGGATTCCTGCAGTTTATAACATGGAGAATATAAAACAGACATAATGTTCTTTTCTATATCAAACTAAGTATCTATGCATAGCCAATCATTTGAAATTTAATTCTTGGCATATTTCTTTATTCATTTTATAAAAGGAAAATTCATGTAATAGAAGTCATAATATGATTCCCAAAGCACTGACTTTAAATAACCAGTATTTAATTTTCATAATATTTAAGTAATGCAACATATAATTTGGGAGGATATGTCTACTGTAGAAATTGAGGTCTAGCTGTAAATGTATTTTAACATGTTTCATATTTGCCTTTAAAAAATAAAGACAACAAAAGAGCAAGGATTTTCATGCTACATTTGGGATACTTCAGTTGGATAAGTCACAGGAGTGTCTGCATGGTTTCCACCTTAATGAAGAACAGGAGTGTCAGAGATGTTACAGACTACTGGAGCACTGTATACATGAGCTACCCATGTCCACTCTACAACTACTAAGGTTCTGGAACTAATTGGGTCTCCCCACTTTTAAGAACCAAGTTAAAGTTACCTTTTATGCTTTTTGTGATGGCAATCAGGGTCTCTAATTACTCTTCTTACCCAATATCCAGTGGTCTACATGTGGCATTTGGGTAACTATTCTGTTTCTCTGATGGGACAAGACCTCTGTCACTTAACCATCTCCTCTCCCCCAGCACTTTCTGGCTGAGATCACTATGTTCTACCTAGCTCTTGCCAACTGCCTTTTCTTCATTGGCTGGATCTTATCCCCATGGCTCTACATGCTAGTTTTGTGTTTATGACAATCTGAACAAGCAACCAATCTGGAATTATCACCACACTTTCCTGGTCTACCTCAACAAACACCTGTCTGCAATCATTGTAGCTTGGTCCATACATCATTCATACTGGCTCTCTTGGAGAAGGGTCAGTGTCCATTTTCAACACTGCATCATACTGTTAGTTCCCGTGAGAACAACTATGGCCAGGTGGATTACCACAGCAAAGGATTTTCCCAATGTTCTTTTCATTCCATGTTATCTTTACTTCCTGATATCAAAAGACACATCACAGCTGTAATTCAATAGACTAGAGCTTTCTTGTTGGTTTTCCAAAAATCAGTTAGAAATAAGTCTATGTCATTGATACTCTCAGCTCATAGTGGTTGGGCAGGGCCTAAGGTCAGGGAGATTGAGTCCTGACTTGATTCATTCATCCATTAGCAGACCCCTTTATTTTTCAACAGCGGCCATGAATATAGTATTAATCTCTTATAGAACAGTGTGGGGGAAAAAAAGGTTGGGAGGCCTACATTAGAATTATGCTCTTACAGAAGGAAGATCAAAATAAAAAAAACACTTTTTTTTTTTTTTTTTTTAGCGATGGAAGAATGCCTATCTTCTCTAACTGGATCTGCTTGGACTCTAAGTCCCTACAGTGGTGAATTCAGGGCATTGTTATTAGGGCTTTCCCCTCTTCTAGGACTGTGTAAAGGATGCGGGATCTCACACACCAAAACATTAGGGTTGGGCTATATGAAAAAAGATAGATAATAACAAGTGAAGACACTATGTAGAAATCAGAGCAACTCATTACTGGCAAGAATATAAAATGGTGCATCTAGTTTGGAAAACAGTTCGATAATTTCTCAAAATGTTAAATGTAGAATTAACATATAACCTAAAAATTCCACTTTTGGGTATACATGTAGGGGAACTGAAAATATATCCAAGCAAAAACTTGTACATGAATATGCACAGAAGCATTGTTTATAAGAGCCAGAAAATGGAAACAACCCAAGTATCTATCCATCGATGAAATGGATAAACAATATATTGTCTACCCATACAATGGGTCATTAAAAAGGAATGAAGCACTGATACATGCTACAACATGGATGAACCTTGAAAACATAATGAGGGAAAGAAGACATAAAATGTTACATAATATATGATTCAATTTATATTAAATGCCCAGAATATGCAAATCTCTATATGGAAAAGTAGATTACCTGGGGTAGTGGTTACCTGGGAAGGACGAATAGTGTGACTTTTGGTGAGTATAGGGTTTCTTTTCAGAGTGATGACAGTGTTCTGGAATTAGGTAGTGATGACTGTGGCACAATTTTCCGAACATACCAAAACCGTTGAATTATTAAAGACTGAAGAGGGTGAATTTATGTTATGTGGATTATATCTTGATTTTAAAAGAGCAATAAGTACATAAACCAACCAAGCAACCAACCAAGGTAGGCTGGACTTCAATCTACATTAGTTTTGCTGATAAATATCCAAGTTGTGAGCCCAGATTGGCCTCCACTTACATGTATTTTTTTGTCTCATGCCCAGGGCATAAAGTCTAACCTTCCCAGGGCACCGTGCTGTCATTTTCTTTAGAAGGACTGTTATTTACAGGGACTTTTCATTATCATGTGTGAGTCCCCACCATTCAAGGACCCATGTCTTCTTGTTCCCTACTCATCTTCAAGGGATATATCTTTTCTTGCCTTGCCTCTAATGCATTTTCTTACATTCTAAGCTTGAGTATTTTTAATAAATTTACATTTCTGAAAGGGATGCCAATAAGCTTGCATTTGGTGCTTAAAATATATTTAACATTTTGCAAAAAAATTAACCTAGATATTTATACACACAATACTAGCTCTGCAATGGAGGGATGCACAAGCATAGTACTAAGAAAATTGGAAAGATGAAAGAATGAAAAAGAATGATGAGAGTTTTCCATTTCTGAGCAAGTGGAGATTATAAAAAAAGTCTCGAGTGTTGTTGATTATTAGCCCTACATCAATAGGAATAGAATATTGTCTTAGTTCATTCAGGCTGCTATGACAAAATACTATAAACTGTGTAGCTTGTAAAAAGCAGATATTATTTCTGCATTCTGGAGGCTGAAAAGTTCAAGATCAAGGCTTTCAGCATAGTTGTGTTCTGGTGTAGGGCCTCTTCCTGGTTGATAGCTGGCACCTTCTTGCTGGGTTCTCACATGGGGAATGAACATGCAACTTCTCTTGGATGTCTTTTATAAGGACATTAATCTCAATTATGAAGGCTCTGCTTTGCAACCTAATATTTATTAAAGTTATTCCCTCCAAACACCATTATCTTAAGGGTTAGTATTTTAAATATTAATTTGGGACAGGGGAGGAAGCACAATCATTCAGACCTATCAGACATGGATTTAAGCCTCTGTAGAAGAGCTGCTCTGAGCCAGCTGCAGAAGGCTGACTAATACCTCCAAAACATGGAAATGTTTTCTTATATGGAAAGAGGACTTTGCAGATGTGATTAAAATTACAAATTTTCAAATGGAGACAATCCAGGAAGCACAATGTAATCACAATGGTACTGTAAGGGAAAGGCAAAGGGAGACTTTATTATAGAAGAGGGGAAGGTGATATGATGATGGTAGCAGTGTTTGGAGTTACGGTAGAAAGCAGTATATTGAAGGTAGAGAAGGACCAAAATCTAAGGAATATAGTAAACCATTAGATGCTGGAAAAGGCAAGGAAATAGATTCACTGATTTGATATTAGAGAAGGATTTGACCCTGCTAATCCCTTAACATTAGCCGTGAAACTGATTTTGAACTCCTGAACTCCAAACCTATAGCAGAATAAATTTGTGTGATTTTTAAATAACTAAGTTTTCAGTCATTTGTTACATCAGCAACAGGAAACTAATACAGAAGCCCACAATAGGCCTTAAAGGAATTAATCAAAAACATGAACCTAAAACACTGAGTATTACTTATTCTGGAACCACTAGTCAGATTTGCTAAAACAGGTTTTTTTTTTTGCTCTTGGGTACAACGGGTCCAGTGTGTGCTGTAGGGAGGAAAACTTGAAGATGATCACTGTCATTACTAAAATTTACTAAAACACTAACCCGAGATGAAACCAAGTACTCTTACACTGGTCAACATTGAGATTGCTACTGACTTAAAAAGGCCCTAATCTGTAGTATTTTGGTGTGCTGAACATGAATACAACCATGACAATTTTTTATTAGCTCTCATTTTGAAGATATTTCATATAACTCATTTTATATGTTTCACCATGTAAATTTATCTAGTAGGACTACAACAACATCCTAAATCAACCTAGAATGATGTAATATTGCATTGCATTGCATAAAACCATCATGCACACATCCTCCAGAGTTGACTGCATCATTTTCTGATGTAATGCAATACTACTGCCAGGTGGCTGCTGAGGTAAGCTGACATCAGCAGTGCACTATAGAAAGCCCTGTTGGAAAGGTTGAGCACTGAAAATATTTGAGACTTTGTGTGAGACAGTTTAAGCTACTGTTCCATAGAACTGTTATTTTTTCCATTTAGGCACAATAAGAACAGTAATGCCTCGAAAGTGCGTTAATAGCATGGACAATTTCTGCTCTATTTGTGGGGAAGTGACATTTGCCAACCAGAAGGAAAGTATCACTTCTCAAGTGAAGAAGGCTTATCATCTTTACTTTGGATGCAAGGTTGGTGACCAAGACAAGCCTTGGGCCCCGCATGTATGCTGTGCTACATGTACAACACAACTTTCACAGTGGTTAAATGGCAAAAGACCATCAATGCCGTTTGCAGTCTCCATGGAGTGGAGTGAGCCAAGCAACCACATAAAAGACTGTAATTTCTGCTTGGTTCCTCTTTCTGGTGGAATAACAAAGCAAAAGAAGTTGAGAATAGTCTACCCAAACATTCCGTCTGCATTGAGACCAGTTCCACATGGTGAGGGACTTCCTATTCCAGAACCTCCAGCAGAACATTCTCTGGATTCATCTGATGAGGACAAGGGTGAGCCGACCTGTTCTTCTCCTGTTCCATCAGCATGCAGTGATCCAGATTTTCACTGTGGTGCATCATCAACCCCACGCAGACTAGCATAGGAAGAACTAAATGACCTGGTTCGTGATTTGGACTTATCCAAGAACAAGGCAGAATTGCTAGGATCAAGACTCCAACAATGGAATCTTCTAGAAGAATATATCACAATTATTTTCTATTGAAAGCGCCACAAGCAGTTGGAGCCTTTCTTCAGAAAGGAAAGTCCTCTGGTATTCTGTTCTGATACAGAGGGCCTCATGAATGCCTTAGAAATCACTCATGACCCACAAGAATGGAGACGATTTCTAGACTCTTCAAAACTGAGTCTTAAGGCTGTGCTTTTGCATGATGGAAACCGTCTTCCATCTATTCCAATAACGCATGCTGCCCACATGAAAGAGACATATGGCAACTTAAAGCAGCTACTGAATTCCATTGAGTATAACAAGTACAGCTGGCACGTCTGTGGTGATTTGAAGCTAGTTGCCCTTTTAATGGGACTGCTACAGGGATATGCAATATACATGTGTTTCTTATGTGAGTGAGACAGTCGAGCAAGTGAATTGCACTACTTGTGGAAGGAATGAACTTGCAGACAAAATGTAGCAGTTGGAGAGAATAATATCCAGCACCCAGCTCTGGTTGAGGCTCACAAAATCCTGCTACCACCCCTTCACATCAAACTGGGTTTGATGAAGAATTTCGTGAAAGCCATGGACCAAACCTCGCCAGCTTTCCAATACCTGCATGAAAAATTTCCTTGACTCAGTAAACCAAAGATTAAAGAGGGAGTTTTTGTGGGTCCTCAGATTCAAGAGCTCTTCAAAGATGACCGGTTCAACAACTTGCTTCAGGCTGATGTAAAACAAGCATGAAATTCTTTTTGCCTAGTGTCTACCAACTTTCTTGGGAAGATTAGGGCAGAAAACAAGGAACTAGTAGAAGACATGCTGATGCAGTATCAGAAACTTGGCTGCAATGTGTCTTTAAAGATCCACTTCCTTCATTCCCATCTGGATTTCTTCCCCGAAAACTGTGGTATGGTTAATGAAGAACATGGGGAACGTTTTCATCAAGATATCGCATAAATGGAGCAAAGATACCAGGGAAAGTGGTCCACTACAATGCTGCCTGACTACTGTTGGACACTCCCTGGAGATGCTCCTGAACAGCTGTACAAGAGACAAGCGAAGAAATCTAAGAAGTAGTCTATGACTTGATTTTTTACAGGTATTAACTCTACGCCTATTACTGTTGGCATGCATTTCGTGATGTAAACATCAACTTATTGCAGGTTACAAAAAAACTAGAGCCAAAATTAGAATTTGACTGTCAATTCTTGTTGAGCACACATATATTGATAGGAAATGACTAGTTTTATTTCAGTAACATGACTTTTGTAAAAATTTGTTGACCAGTATTATCAGTCTTACAGAAAATGTGGATTTGGAAAGAGACCAGGAGTCAGAACAACGTCTAGAGAAGAGGAAAGAGTATGAAGTTTTGTTGAGAATGTAAACCATTCCTGACCAAGTGTTTAAAATATTTGACTACTTTGTCTTCATATTATGTCATGTGAAAATTATGCAAGGTCATTTCAGGGCTTCCCTGAAAATTGCCAGAGTCTAGATATACATGATAGAGCTATTTAACCAGAAAAGGAATTGAGAAGGCAGCTAAAGGAAAGAAAGAGAAGGTTCATGCGAGTTTGTAGAGAGTCTGGAACAAAAATAACAAATTTCAACTTTTTTTTGTTTTTACTTAAGAACTTCCTTATTTATCCTATCTGTGGTTCTCAAGAGATTGGGAGTAGAAGGAAAAAAAGGTTGCAATCTGTTTCATGTACATAAAAATGTGCCTGAATATTTTTTTCTTACTCTATTTGGGAGGGAAAAAAAAAAAGAGTACTTATAAAGTAATTGAAAATTTAGGCCCTTCCTGGTGACATAGCAGGTTAAGTCTCAGCACTGTGAAGCTATCAGCAGCCTCTGTAGTAAAGTTCTATCCCCAGCCAGGGGCTGACGCACGTGGCGCAGCAGACCTTGCCTGTCTTACCCACTGCTCCCCTCAGCAGTGTAATTCAGTAGATCTGCCTTTTCTGCTCCCTACTCTGTCTCTGGTGACTCCTCTCACCCCCACACCTCTGGCCTGTACCCCAGCTCTTATATGCATAAATAAATAAATATTTTTTTAAAATTGAAAATTTTAGCCTTACTTAAACACTCCAGTTAGGTTCTAACACTGGGGAATGGCTTATTTCTGTTTTAGTTAATTCCAGCACTTTCTTCTCCTCGAGACCGGCAGTTTTGTAGTGGCATCCCTGTTCCCATCATGGCACTCCCTTTCTGCCTCTGTTGGAAAGACCCTTACAAGCTGGGTGGGAGATCAAAGAAGACAGATTTCAAAAATGCTTTCTTTGTACTTCATCTGAAAGGAAGCAAGCATGCTACATGATAAAACATAACACCAATATAAGAAATCCACCAGAATATGCTTTTAAGTGGCACTTTCCTTTCAGACAGTCATAATAAGTAGCTCAACCACTTACACAGATTGTACTTTTGATGACCCAAGCACTGTTGGAATACTCCTTGGGAAGAACGACCACCAGAGGTAATGTGGCAGTGACAGCTATGCTCAGGCCGAACCCCATTTCCTTCCCCTTCCAGTCACATAGCCAGACAATATTTCCCAACTTCCCCTGCAATTAGGTGGGTGCATGAGGCTGAAGTCAGCATGGTGGAGGGTGGGTGGAGGTAATGAGGGTGCCACTTCTGGAGCCGGTTCCCCAAACCTCCTGTGGAATTCTTTTCCCTTAATTGCTGTGTGATGCAGAGGGTCCAATGTAGAGATCTGATGACCTGGGAGATAGTGGAGCCACCATATGGAAGAAGCCTGGGTCCCTGACTGGATGTGTGTCCCAATGGCCTTGTACTGGATTATGACATCATTGAGAAATAAATTGGCATTGTATAAAGGCACTGACATTTGAAAGTTATATTACAGCTAGACAAACTTACAAAATAACTATTTACATAAAAATGTCACTTCCTGACTTTATATTTGCACTTCCATTTTGATTTCCAAATCTTCCTGAACCCTTTTGACTAGATTTTCTGTTGAAACTGTACTTTTAAAGGAAACTTACCCTAAGTAAAGAGTGTCAACCTTCCTAAGTAAACCGATGAATGCTTCAAAGGCAATTAAACAGAAGAATTTAAAAAATACCTTTACCACTCTTAGCACTATTAAAATGGGCCCACAGCTTCTCTACAAAGCATCGTGAAACCAACAGCATTCCTTTGAATACATAGCAGAGTTAATAAAGAATTGTAACATAGTAATAATCCAAGTCAGGGAGTTATCCTCAACAAATAATAAGGCTAAAGTTAGAGGCAAAGGGTGATGTCTCAATTTCATTGAGCCTCAGCTTCCTGACTAATGAAATGGGGATAGTGAAGATTAGCACACAGGGTCAAATGAATTTATGCATACAAAACATTTAGAGCTGTGCTGGGCACTTAGAAAGTACTGGTAAGTTAGTCTTAATATTGTTGAGTCCATGAAAATTCCAGTAACTTTAAGCATTTTTGATTAAACCAGTTCTTGCTCATAGGTAGCTGAAAACAGAACAGTACGCTTTCTCTCCATGTTTACTTCTAGTAAGAAATCGATTGGCTCTGTATTATTTATCCCTCTGTTTTTATCAGATGCATTTTAAAGTACATATACACATATTTTATTTTAATATATATACATATTTTTAAAGTAAAATTTCTTGACTTAAAAATATCAATCTAGGAAATTTCTTCAAGAAATGACAAATATATGAAAATGGTCATTATTTCCTACTGACTGCAATTTTACAAATGCCTGCCACAATTCTGGCTCCAGCATTTCTCCTGGCCAGTTAGCAGGGAATTTAATTGGAAGACCTGCCACATTCTTAACTATTTAGTCACTCCAGCAATCTGTAAGAGACAGCACCTCTTTTGCCCCTATTCTCGTTAAGATTCATCCTATTTCTTGCTTAAACTCTTCTTCAGGAGGAAAAAAATTCAGCCTAAAATTTCCGCTGGGCCAAAATACAGCCTTGGGCATCTTATGCTACGAGGGACTCAAAAATTGTGTCTGAGGCATTTTTTAAATCTATTGTATGGATGAGAGCATCTCCATTAAACACTGCATATATATACACTGCACTGTATATATGCAGTATACACACACACACACACACACACACACACACACACTGTTTAATTCTTTGTGGGCAAGCACTTAAAAATCAAAATCAAAAATTAAGTGAAAACTCTAAATGTTCACCTTTTATAAAACTGATGCAAGAATCTGTATGATTAGAGTCACTTAAAATGAAGGGAAATGAACAGTGAAAAAGCTCTCACTGGTGATGGGAATGAATGGCCATATTTCCAAGACATTTTACCACATCCACTCAAACAGATGGGATTCCAGGGCTAACTGGCCTCTCTTGAGATGAATGAGATTCCACAACTATTAGCACATTGGCATAGAAATGGACTGGATTCAGTTGCAGAGGCGTTCTTACAGAAACAAAGAAGATCACAAAGCTATCCTGTCCCCAGTGCCCATCAATGCCTTCCCATTTGTTACTGAATCCCATTCATTCAGCTAATGCTATATTCAACATTAGATGACAATCTCCAGGCACCACATGGAAATCCTGAGCATCTGATCAACTATTAACTATCTTGATGCTGATGTGGCTGATTTGGGGACAGAAGACCAAATAGCACTCTCAAAAGTGGTATTTCAAGTTAAAGAAAAGGGTCAAGCAAAAATCAAACAGGCTGAGAAAAAGCAGACATGCTGATAAGCAAATGGACGAAGGCCTCCTGTGTTGGCAAAGGTCACCCAAGACATTGAAATTCAATGAAAGGGGTTTTAAGTTAAGGAAAACAGGCAAGCACAAGGGAACCTATCATGTAAATAGGCTGGGGTCAATGCGCCTTTTCCTATAGAAAGGAGCCAGCATGGGGCATGCTTTGCAGATGGACTGGGGTAGTACAGAGACTGCAGAGCACATCTGGCACACAGGTGTATGGTCTTACATTCCCAAACCTGCCATCAATAGTCATGCGAAAAGAGTCCTATTGCTATTTTGGGCAGAAAGCAAGAATTACAGCTGAGAGTTCATATGCTTTTAAAAAAGTGTATGGGTCCCTCCCAAAATATTCTTCCTCTAGCCGATTATTTTTTTAATACACCCACTTAATTAACTAACTCCTCAGTGGATTAAATGTTATTAGTGAGTTAGAGTAATATTACCACTGGAGCAGCCATTTAATTCTGGCAACTCTAAAGCAAATTATGTCATAAATTGATAGTTTATTCAATTCAGTTTAGTTCCAATTCAATTCTAAACCCCTTCTATGACCAAAGTACTGTGATAGATCTGTGGGGGAACAGAGTGAGGGAGGAATAATTTCTGCCCACAATCTAACAAGGGAATGTGATCTCTACACATATTGCAGCAATGTAATGCAAGTAAGATATAGGTGAGCTGGGGGTGTGGTGGGAGGAAAGAGAACTGTGCAGAGAACATGATGATGCAGAGAACATGAAAGATGAACATTGAAACATACAAACAGTATTAGTGAATAGAAATATGTTTGTGGAGTAGCAATGTCAATTTAGATGGAATATGGAACAAGTATAGAGACAACAGTGATACGGATATGAAATAGAAGATGGCAATATGAATGAATAGAAGAGGAACAGGTATGAACATAATATAACAAGTGAATGAATGAACTGGGTATGCTTCATGAATGATAGTGCCATGTTCAGCCCTAAATTGATGCTGGGATACAACAACAAAAAACACACTCATGCCATACACACACAGACTCTGAAGTAATTCACAGCCTAGAGGGGGAAAGGACAATTACTAGGGTTTGTCCAGTGCTCTAGTAGAGGTATTTGCATGAAATTATGAAAGCACAGATGGTGACCACCTGAAACCAACACAGGGCTGGAGGCAGAAGATTAACAACTGAACTAAAGGAAGAGCCTTTTACAGAGAACAGAGAAAATACAGGGTATCAACAAAGGCACAGTGCAAGATGGGACTGCAAAGGAGGGATTTAGATAGAAAAAGACCCTGAATACATTGTTAGGAAGACTGAACTGTTCTCCTGCAGGTGATAACCAATGAGTCATTAATGGTTTGAAGCAGGAAGTGACATTATATTTGCATTTTACAAAGGCCACTTTGGCAGCTGTGTGGAGAATAGATTGGTGGTAAAGACTAGAGGCTAGAAAACCAGACAGGAAATTTTTGCAGAGGTCCTTCTTAGAGGGCCTGAGATTCTGGCCCACAACTATGATGAACCCAAAGAATAATTATGAGGGAGCATGGATAGAAAAAGACAAGGATTAGCCACAGGGCATTAAAAGATTTGAGTAAAGAATTAAGGCTCAATCTGGAATTCTGGTTTTAGAAACTGTAATGATGGAGCACTTCATTAAGATGGGGAAGAGAGAAGGCTGGTTTACAGGAAAGTTTGGGAAGAGTACAGTACACTATCAGGTATGTTCATGAGCAAAAATTGATGTTAAAACAAATCAAAGTCCTAGAGAAAAAAAATAAAACAAGGTTTCTCTAACTGTGCACCCCACCATAGCAGGCTCTTAAGCACAATCTTTGAACAGAGCCAATTGGAGTAAATATAATAAAAGTGAAAAACACATGCCTCCAAGGAAAGGCTTTCTGCTTTTTTTAGGTATCTCTTTAGAGACAATGGTCTTCAGAAGGTACTTGGATTTGTCTGGCTCTTTGAATTAATCAGCATTTAGTGAGTAGTTGCTATATAAAAATGTACAACAATGGATAAGGTGATGGATGTGGACTTGTCTCTAATGGCAAGACATTACCCATGTGGTTAACAGGACATAAATACGATGACCATCACGTATAATGAAACCTGCTTGGAGTTGAGGATTGAACATAGTACCTTTGGAGTTGGGTTTCAGAAAAAATCAAAGTGAATAGTGGTAACAATACTGAGCTGGTTTGTATTCAAGTTTTGGTATTTGTACATTGTGGACTTTTAAATTAATTTTTCTTAAAAAACCATATGCATTAAAACGTCAGCTTGATTGCTAAGTTTGCTGGTGCTCCTTTAAAATGTATAAAGGAGGTTAAGTACCTATTTGCCTCACCCCAATTCTGGCTCAGGAAAATTTAATCATAATTCAGACAAGGCAGACAATCCAGGGCCATCAAGGTCAAATTCTGACTTCCCACTCTATATTACTCTACTATCTGAATTGTTCCTTACCCCTCTCATGAACAGAACTACCTCCTCAAAATAATATAACCACTATTTGAGCTTTCCTTACCTAGGGGAAAATCCTCAACAGTGAATTATGAGGAAAGAGACGATGTTACTAATCAGTTCAGATTTTACATTTTGCTCCCTTTAAGATGAATTGCCAATCTAACCTAAGCATGTACTTTGATTTCCATTGGATTATTTCCCCCTTGATCCCCCAAAAGGTCAAAGCATTCCAGAACCCCAAAAAATATTTTTGGCAAAGCAAAGTGGAGTTGGCTGACTCCTTCTGTAGACCCCAAGCTCCCTAGGGATCGGAATTCTTCCCGGATAGTCTCTGCTATAACCTCAGTGCTTAGGCCTGTGCCCAGACCATAGTCTGGGTACTTCACACTTGCCTGAGAGTTGAAAAATAGTAAATTCCTAATTATAGGAGCAAGATTCATCAAAAAGTTAGGAGATATTCACATTAGTTAATAATAGCTATAAATTCTTACATAGTACAGTAACTATAGTCCAACGCCCAAATTCAAGGCATAAGGTCCTAACCCTAATTTCATTGATTTGCCACTTTCTGATAAGTCTTTTGTAAAATGAAATTAAGTCAACCAACTTTATATCAATAACTCTATGAAGTATAAAAATTACTTCTCGATGCTTAGTAGGGAATGAATTTTTGTGCCACATTTTGGTGTACAGATACTTGTGATTTTTTTTTTTTGCTTTTGTTTTTTTAAAGATATTTTTATTTATGCATACAAGCTGAAGTATAGGCCAGAGGTGTGGGTTGGCGAGAGGATTCACCAGACAGAGGGGGAGCAGAACAGGCAGACTGACTGAAAAACACTGTGAAGGGAGTGGTGGGCAAGGCAGGTGAGGTCTGCCGCGCCATGTGGGAATCTCCCCGGCCGGGCATCAAACTTGTGTCGCTGCTGCTGACAGCTCCACAGCACAGTGCTTAACCACTGTGCAACCTGGGAGGCCCTATTAGTGATATTTTGACAATTAACCTGATCTGGAAATTTCTCAGAGAGCCTGGGAATGATGATGTGCAAAAAAAAAAACCAAAACAAAACATTTTCTGGGGCTGTTTGTGCATCTAAATGCTGTACACATTTCCTGATGAAGGGCCATAATTCAGGGTACCTCTCTTCTACTGAAAACACATACTCATACCTATCCCTTGTATGAATTACTTGATTTGGACTGTGAACACTGCACACACAAGCAATGAGGAAAGAACCCGTGAAACTAGTCAGGAATACCATCAAGAGAATTAAAGGTCTTCTATAATTTTCCCTTAAGAATTTCACTCCATCATTCTTTCAAATGATTTGTCATGGTTACACATTGCAGAGAAAGCGTCTATCTACTGTTGCAGCCCACATGTTTTTAGACATTTTTTATATTCTTGGGACGTGTCACCTGACCTTGTTAAGTTTATGACTTCTGATAAGTACACTGGTGTAAGCATTACTGTTCTATGTAACATTTTAATGTATTCCCATAAAAAGTTAGATGCCAGGACATCACATCTGTGGACGCTAGAGTATAGGAATTACGTAGAATCTTTTAATATTTTAATTAGTCTTAATTTACTAGGCTGGATACTATTTGTGTGTGTGTGTATATGTGTGTATGTGTTTATGAGAGTGAGAGAGAGAGAGAGAGAGAGAGAGAGAGATTCATGGAATAGCATACTTGTTTCCTTTACTAAGTGCAGGGCTTAATTCCGTCTAATAAATTATACTTCTCACTTTTAGTGCCACAGAGATAAAAGAAAATTCAATGACTATTGCCCCTTGGTTGCTTTATCCTTTTAACAAAACCTTAGCAGGTCTAAGAAGAACAAAAGGCACCAAGTGCTAATGCACTTTGTAACATGCATTTTTTGCATCAACTTAAAATATATTAACCAGGCTTACCACGGAAAAGGGTCTAGTCCTTAGCTAAGTTATCTTAAAATACAAAGACAACTGAGTGGAAAGCACAGCCATTAGGAATCAGAGGGAGAAACAAGTCTACGGACATCCACATGTCTAGAGAGTATTTAAACTATTTAACTTTATAAACTTCAACAGGGATGTGATTTCTGGTGCTCTGGCTTATAGAACCACTTGGGAATGAATAATTCATAGGCTTTTTACCAAGTCTCAAGTGTAAATCAGTCAAATATAGCAACATGATATTCATGCTGAATTTCTAAGTACTTAAAACAGTTAGATGGAAACTCTCTTTTCAAGAGAGTGAGAGGAAGAATGTAATCTACCCTCTGCTCACATAGCCCAGGCAAATTTGCATTACAGACGTAAAAAAAAATCTATATAAAAGGGTTTAATTAAACAATAAACCAATTATGGTTGCAAAAGTGAAGAAAAGGAACAACAAAAAGTTTCTCCGTGTTACATTTTCTTTATTAACATAGTGATGTGAAACTAAACAGAAAAACCAATCTAATAACAAACATTCCTTTGAGACATGTTCAGGGAGCAAAAGGACATCCACTTATTGTTCCACCCATCCGATTGGTCCATATATGGCAATAAAGGTACAATAGACGGAAACAGGAAACAGACTGGCACATCTGTAGTATCTTATTAGCAGCTAATGGATATCTGAGAAGAACATGCATATAATGCTGAATCGTCTGGACCAATCTCCTAAGCAATTACTCTTAATTAGTGGGTTCTGTTTATAGATTCAACTTAGTGTACCCTTATGTATCAAAGAGATGAAGGCATCTGGAGAAAAAGAAATGAGGCTCTTAAAGGAAAAGTATGACAAGATGTTGGAGTAGTTCTTTTGGTGAAGTGACACTTAATTTCTTTCACTTCCCTGTTAGGCATAAGGGGGCTTTCTCCTTTGTGAAGGATTGATGAAGAGGTAGAAAAAAAATTTCCTAAGGTAGCCAGCTACTAAACATATTTTTGTCGTTTGCCTTAGCAAAAGGTAAAGAAAAGAGACAATAAAAAAAAATTGTGCAGATCAGAAACATTCTTGCAAACAAACTTTATTTTCCAAGAAATGTCATCCTCTCCACCTCCCTCCCCCACCAAAGGCAGTGCTTCAATTCAGAGATGAGGCACCTGCATTCGGTGTCTGCCAAATTGGAATAGGCGGTGTGACCAGCTGTATCTCCATAAAAGAGAAAATACAAAATGATTTTTCCAGGCCAATCTAGTCAAAAGAGATCAGAGTATCGAAATAGAACCACTGAGCCAATTATAACTCTGTATATGGAAAACTATTGTCTAGATAACTCTCACTTTCCAGTCAACACATACCACATACCTGCCTTAAAAAAACAAAGAAATCCCTTTTGGGTAATGGATTTCAACTGGTATGTGACTTGTTCCCATATAAACCAGCTCTTTAGGTCTCAGAGTCATCATTGAGGTGCTGCCCCTTGTGTGACTCTTAAACTACTAGAAGTTTTGATTCTTGAAGCATTTCTTATTGTTGTTGCAACATGCTTTTCTAGTCCTTTGAGTCAGAGAAGTTCTTTCCTGGTCTTGTGTGATTCTGTGTAAATAGATAATTTTGAATGCACAGTATACTAATGTATAAGCTGTACTATTCTCTCAAATGATTGTACTCTGTGTGTACACAAGAGCACTGGGCTGAATTTATTAGGAGGATGAAAAACATCTTACATGTCTTGAGCTTACCACAAGTCAGTATTTCTTTGCTTCTGTATTTCTGAACATCCAGGGTTCTGATCATGCTGCCCCCCCCCCCCAAAGCATCAGGAGAAGAAATCAAAGAACTGGTCTTTTCCACTCTCTCTAGTAGCCAGAGAAGCAGCTTAGTAATGTCAGCTCCAGGCTCGGGCATTATCGAAAGGGGTCTAGGAAGCAGTGCAGCAGGCAGCTGGTGCAAACATGGGCTGTTTTTCCTTGGGGAACATCCTCTTTTTCTTAAAACCAGGCTCCACCTGGTTTCTTGCCTGGCAGGTGAACCAGTCTCCTTGTGGAGCACTTGCTCATTTTATCTTGAAACACATTTGCTTTTTCAAGTCTAAATTTTAAGATTATTTGCCAATAGTGTGGATGCTCATGAACATGGAAAACATTATTAAATTTTCATTAAATTTGCAATAGTATTCTTTTGATGACCTACTCTTCTGCAGTGCATGACAGAGTCACAGGCAAAGAATGCCATACAAAAATGGAAACTTTGAGAAAAGAGAGACACAGGGACTGCAATATCCACATACAGTTAAAGTGTATTGACTGTGGATGTGGGAGCTAAGCTGAAAACCAAAAATCCCATAAAACTAAGCCCCTCCCCAGTATTCTTCTAAATGGTGATCGAAATGGAAGTCTTGAAAATTACTGTCTTCAGTTTTCCTAGTTGGATCCCATAGTATAGCATGTAGTTGAACATCATTTTACTTAGCAGCTAATGGCGATGGCTCAGTGAAGTAACTTGTCCACAATCACATTATCTGGTAAAACCATGTGCTATTTACTATATAGTATATATTACCTAGAGCTTATAAACTAATACACATATATTACTGCAAAGGATTGTAGATGCCAAACCACACTATTTATGAGTGATTAAATTTTTTAAGGTAATTTTGACAATGTTCAAATGTCAAGAGATGCATTTTTCATAGATTTTAGAGATGATTCCTGTGGAACGTTCACCATAATTCCCGCCCCCCCATCATCTCTCTCCCCTCTCCCAAGTGTGTATAGGTGGTAACTACTTTTTCCCTGCTGAAGATTTTTATTGCTGGATAAAGTCTAAGGAAAAGTAATGGGATGACCATGTTGCTAGATGGTTTTCAGTCCATGTCCATAGCATAATGGAATAAAACAAATTCTCTCCTCCTATCTTGTTTCTATGCCTCAGAGGCTGTGAAGATAGATCAGACAGAAAGGAATATTTGAAGTGAGCTGAGATGAGGTGAGAATAACAAGACCTGAAAGAAAGAAGCAGAAGCTCTCAGAGACCAGACTATACCAGGAGAGACAGCTAAGTTGTGACTTTCTAAAGGAAAAAGCAGTATTTGGCAACTCTGTACTAGTTTAAAAGGTTTTATGATCGGCATGTTTGTCTATAATAATTTGGTTCAATCCTTTCAGTAACAGAGAGCTAACTAATAATCATTACAACTGAAGAAACTGAGGCCCAGAGAAATTAGGTAACATGCTCAGGTTACAACATACAGAGTTTTAAAGCAGAATTTGAACTTGAACGGTGCTAGTTGTCTTTATAAAATACCAAGCTATAGTTTACAAAATAATAGTTATCATCTGAGTAAGTATTATAGGAATGACCCTTGCAGGTCAAATGAAAAGAGGATCCAGTACAAAGAGTCATAGAAGCTTCTGGAAGAGCCATATTTCATTGATCAATCCTCCTGATTCAAAGGCCATCTACTGACACAATGATTTTGAAATTTATCAAGGTTATCATTAGTACCAGCATTTTAAATCTATTTTTGTAAAGTTGCTGCGATGTTAGTTGAGAACTACATTTCTTTTAGAATTTCTGGCTGTGATTAATGGAAGAAATCTTGTCTCTAGCCAGTGGATTAAACAGTTTATGCTTTTTGAATGTTCCAGCAAAGGATTTTACCAGACAACTAATTCAGAAGGTTTACATCAGTGTATTAAGGTGTTAATGTCTCCTAATCATTGCACCCTCTAAAAGTGAAAGATGTAACTTAGATACTTTTGTTAGGAATTCTTTTGGTTACATGTAACAGAATTTCTGAGTGATTGAAGCAGTAAAAGTGTTTGATTTTGTCGCATAAACAGCAATCTGGAGAAAGGCAAACCAGAAATGGAGTGTAGATCAAAGAAATCATCAAAGACTCCAGATCTCACTATCTTTTTTCTACCCTCATTAACATGTTGGCTTTCTGCCTCATGGTCACAGATGTGTCTGCAGCCAATATAGAAGAAGGGGAGAGGGCGTAAAAGGTTATGTACAACGTTTACCAGGACACACAAAAAACTTCTCAAAAGGACTTTGAAAACTTCATTGGCCAGAACTGTACCACATGACCAGTCTTTACCTTAGAGGAAGTTGGAAAATTAGTAGCTTTTTTAGTCTCTTTAGTGGAAACCAATATGGGAAAACAAGTTTGATATGGTTGTTGGCAGTCTGCAGCAACTGCCTCACTGATGTACTGACAGAAGATTATATTTCAGACTGTTAATGTCATGACATTGTTCTGTTATCAGATTTCAACATACGCATTACCCTGTTTATTTTTATTGTACAACAACTCTTCAAAACCTGGTAATTTTCTCACCTGTAGCTTCAAAACTTTTTCTTGGATGAGAGGCAGGAGATAACTAAACAGTGCTAATTTCATAATAACAGTACTTTCCAATGACTTCCTTGTAATTTCTAGGGTGCTTGGGTCTTTCTCATGCCAGTTGGCCATCACTATCACTTACAAACAAATGTCAGGTCTGCTATAATTTCTGCCCATACTCCACACCCCAGAGACAAAAACTGAAGTCATTTTGACCCCCAACTATTTCCCCACTTTGCACAATAGGCATTTTTCTTTAATACAAAACTGGGAATTTAACCCAGTAAATGAGACAAACACTTCACCTTCAATCACCAAGGAAAATCCGCATCACATGGTGGTCAGTCTCTAGACTAAAACTTTAAAGTTTCTAACTCTAGAAATAATTCCTCTGGTCAGTATGTGGCTTTCCCAGAAATGTGGCTGTAATCCCTTAGAACAATGCTGTCCTAGCATGAGTGTCCTATCTCAGGTGTTGAGGAGAACCTATAGGACAAGTAATATTTAATGGAGGGGAAATAGGGAAAGGAGAGCAAGCTTACCAAAATGGATTATCAATAAAATCACTTGCGATACTTGTTAAAATTAAGATTCCTGGGCCTCAACCCAAAATTGAATCAGTACTTACAGGCAGAGGTCTAGAAATCTTTCTATAACAAGTGCTCCAATAAATGTTATCATTAGTAGTTATCAACCTTTGCTGCTCATTAGAATCATCTGGAGAATTGGTATAAATACCAATGACTGAACCCTACCTCCAACCAAAATATCAGAGCATGCAGTCCTGCATTAGTATTTTTTAATTCTCTCTGGAGTTTACTACACAGATCTCACAGAGGCAGGGTGTCTGGCTTAGAAGTCTACTTATGGAAGCACCACTATTTAGATAAAGAGTTGAGGAAATCCAAGGAGTTAATTCAGGGGTCAAACTCTGGCTTACAAGTCAAATCTGTTCTGTCTCTTTTGTAAATAATGTTTTTTTTTTTTTTTATTTTTACATACAAGCTGGGGTACAGGCCAGAGACATGGGGCGGCGAGAGGGTTCACCAGAGACAGAGCGGGTAGCAGAACAGGCAGATCAGAAATACACTGCTGAGGGGAGCAGCGGGCGAGGCAGGAGAGGTCTGCCGCACCATGTGGGGTTCTCCCTGGCCGGGGCGTCGAACTCACGTCGCCGCTGCCGACAGCTCCACAGCGCAGCGCTTAACCGCTGCGCCACCAGGGAGGCCCTAAATAATGTTTTATTGGAACACAGCCATACCAATTTCTTTACATATTTTCTATTGCCGACTCATCATGGCAGAGTTGAACAGCCACGACAGAGATTGCATTGGCACACAAAGGCCAAAATATTTTCTACTGGGTTTTTACAAAAAAAAATTTCATCAACCCCTGAATTCAGTGAACATTTCAATTGGGGTAGTTAATAAATTGTAGTAACAATAAGGTTTAATTATCTACAAGACATGGTTTCTAAGTGTTTTGCCTCTATTAACACCTTATTCCTCATTTTACCAAGGCGTAAACAAGTATCTGAGAGGCTGAGGTACTCATCTAGGGTCACAAAGCCAGCAAGGGTCAAGTTCAGGATTTCAATGCTGACTGACTCCAGGACCTCAGTATGTCCTTTTAAAGTGAATGAGTCTGCCTGTGAAGCATGATTTTTGTGACAAGGCATAAAAAGAGCAATTGTGACTCAAGAGGACAAACAGATGTCCCAAAAGTCTAAACCTCTGCTTGTCTTTTCCCTTGTGCCGAATGTCCACTGGAGCAGTCAGTCTGAAAAGGATTCATTCTTTTATCAAGCTTGAAAATTGGTGAGTGATGAACTGTACAATTTCTTTTTCTTTTTGAAATTTACAATGTTCAATATGACTAACTCTATAAGCTGGAGCACTAAGAATCACTCAAGTCTCCAAGACATATGGCATTATGATCACTTCCCTGGCTGCATTAGGCCTCACACCCTTAATTTGTTCCATGATATATTCAGTATGCTCCTAGTTTTCCACAGGGTCAGCAGGATAGACAGTTTTCTGGTAAAGATTAGACATTATTCTGGAATCCCGTTTGCTATGGCTGTTTGTCAGGGGAACAGAAAGCAGTTGGAAGAGAAGAACATGCAGTTATTAAACACAGAGGAACAAAGACTATGCACTGGCTGGTAAGACAAAAATAACAATTTATTTTGCTTTACAGGGAGCAAATAAAACAACTGAAACAAATTATTCACTGAGATAACCCAGTCCACAAAAGGGCCTTAGCGGTAGCTTCTGGATCACTTGACACTAACGGTAGAACCCACATAAATTCTAGTGCAAGGACAAAAGCCCCTAAAGGTCTTTACTTCTCTAGAGATTTTGATTTCCAAAGTTGTATATTCTTAAAGTTAGTTACACTCTGTGCCTAAGTGTCTATCAGACAGGTAATCAAAGGATGAGTAGAGTCCTGAGTTACAAGACCTTACCAAAATCTTCCTCTCCACTGGCTTGCTTTATCGTTCATTGGCTTGACTAGCCTTGAGATACATGGCCACATGTTCATATTGGCCAGGAACCACATTCTAGCTTTATTTGTTAGTAATATATACCAGTCATTTATACCACAGAGCTGGGAAGCTGACAGTGGTGCTATTCACTGATGGGGGAGCTGAACTAGGTGTGCCTAATGTTTGTATCAGTTAAAATAAGCCTGTTTATCATCTGGCACTGTACCATGTACCAAGGCATGATTTTAAGAGGGTTCAATTTAGTCAACGTGACTTTTCTTTCTTCAGTCTTATATCACATTGCTACATTTTTACTTGTAATGTCTAATGTGGATTTGATCTGAATTTTTTAATTAGAGAATTTTGGTTTCTGATTCCTTGCTGACCTCCTCCCCCTGCCTTCTATTCTACACTTTAGGAACAGTTTTCCTGTAGTACTTAACCCTAGTGCCACTCCACAATGCCTGCCACAATGTCTTTCTATCTCAATATTCTGGCAAAAGACTATTGACTTCCCTTCACCCACTTCACCTCACCCAGAAAGTAGAAGCCTTTACTTTCCATTCCAGAGGAGAGGCCAAACCATTGTTCATCAGAATGATTTTTAAAAATATTTATTTATGCATGTAAGAGCTGGGGTGTAAGCCACATGTGCTGGGGGGAATGAGAGGACTCACCAGAGACAGAGGGGGGTTGCAGAACAGGCAGATTGACTGAAATACACTGCTGAGGGGAGCAGCAGGGTGAAGCAGGAGAGGTCTGCTGCACCATGTGGGTTAGCTCCCTGGCCAGGAATCGAACTCATGTTGCAGTGGCTGTTGATAGCTTCATAGTGCTGAGACGTAAGCCCTGTACCACTTGGGAAGCCCCCAGAACGATTTCTAAGTGAGGTCACAAGCATAAATAATAACCAGGGGCCTAAGATTTTAGAGCTAATGTTACAATCTGGAAAGTCCAGTTTTAGATAATGATGTAAGCTAAAGAGAAAGTACAGGGGATGTCCGAAGACATGGTTCACCATTTCTCACAGCACCACAGAGCCCCCAGAAGGGTGAAGAAGCAAAGTAGAGGCACCGCCTTGTCCAGGGATGCATCCAAATCTGTTTTGTAGTTTCCTTTACCAGTGAGTTTCCTTTACCAAAGCGGGCTACTAGATGCTTTCCAATTTTTTCCTTTCCTTTTTACTTCATTTCTTTCTTCTGAAATACCTCCTGCCCAGTTTTTGCTGATTGAAGTCCTTATACACAATTCAATTTCCAGTTCAAATAACACTTCCTTCAAGAAGTCTTTTACTGACCTGAATCTACAGTGAATTGGTTCTGTCCCTTGCCATGTTCTGCTTTGTATTAACTTTTCAGATTCTTCAGTGAAGTCATCCCTGTAAGTAAGTTAATTCTTGAGACTAGAAGCCTTGCATAAGTATTTACTCAACAAATTTTGCTGAATGTATGAACTGAAGGTTGCCAGTGACAGGGAGTTCTACCTAAGTAGCTGAAGAGGAAGGACAACTTGTTCCTGTAGTAAAAACTTTTGATCTGGGTTATTGGTTCCTGTATGGTTATGAATATCTTTCAAAGAAGGTGAGCTAGTATGATTCTTCCTGTTCAGAGCTGGAAGAAAAGGAAATGAGCATTTCTAGACTAACTGCTGAACTTTAGGTGCTATGTTTTGTTCCCTGCTAGTATCAGGTCATGTGCCAGGTACCTGCTATGCATTATCTCAACCCTCACAACAACCATTTAACAGGTCAGGAAACTGACCACCCAAAGAAGGTCAGCAGAATGCTGAAAGTTACTTATTTCCAAAGACAAGAGCAGAAAATTTCTAACCTGAGAGGCTTTGACACACACCTTTGAGAACCTTTTCCATGCATGCTATATTATTATGACTTGGATCGAACATCATTGATCTAAATCTAAAGACTAGGCCAAATTGAGTCACACAATTTGGCTAAGTTGCATACTAGAGGGGTTCTTCAAACATTAATGAATAGAAAAGATCACAAATGATAAATCTAGTTGGAATTTACACATGAAATCCAATTCTTAAAGTGCCTGAGCAACTTACCTTCCCTCCTCATCCTGCATTGTTAGAGAATTTTAGTAGCTGCCTCTTTCAATTTACCTCAAGGTATTAGCAGCTGCTAGCTAAATTATAACCTTTAAGAGACTGTTGGGTGAGTTGGAGAGCATGTCTCTGTACAGACTCTAGAATGGTAAAGTGAGCAAAGAAGCTACTGGCAAGAGATGATTTACCTAATACTAGTGGATATTTTAAGGCTAACTTCTATTCAGAATAAATTCCCCTCAGCTAAAAGCTCAACTTAACTGACTGCCCCAGCATTTAGTCCCTCTTTGAGAAACACTCCAGAAGATTCTTATGGATGGTATGACATATTTCTGAAAATCATGCATATTTCATTATCTCTGAGGTTGGATTCACCCTTGCAACAAAGACCTAAACATGGAGACAGATCTGGTTTTGTCTACTAAGCGGCAGTAATTCCTCAGAGACCCCATTTTCTCCCTTGTCTGGACTGAAGGTCCAGCCAACTATAGATTGGAGCTGGCTTGCTGACTGCCACATGCTGCTCTTGGTTCCTGGAGGTTCTCTGGGAGGCAGCACTTTCTCCACAGAAGGCAGAAATACCATCTGCCCATGAATCCAAAGGTACCTTTCCCCAAAGCTAATAAAGGCAAATGTTCATGTACTCAAACACCCATGAATGGACTATTTAAAAAATACTGGCATTGATTTCCTGAATTGGAAGAGAATTCTACTGAGGGGTGAGGGCAGGAGGGTCACAGAGATCACAGCTTTATTTTACTGTACTGTTTCTAAGAGATAACTGATCTGGTATGGGAAGTAGTTTAAAAACTTGTAGGGTAGAACTTCTTAAATTTTAATGTGCATGCCAGCCAGTTAGAGATCTGATTAAATGCAGATTCTGATCCTGGTGTTCTGGGCCCAGAGTTTGCATTTCTAACAAGCTCCCTGGTAAGGTCAATGATGCTGGTCCTCAAACAAAATGTGAAAGTGGCAAGACTAAGAATTTCATACTTGGATGTCATCAGACTATTTCCAATGGCCAGTCTTAAAACCCACAAATCTGTCACACACATACCACATCCACCTGATTTTTTGCAACTCTGCCTATAGATGGTGAGAGAGAATTCATCTATTATAAAAGCAACTTAATTTTATAAAAATCTGGACTTACAAAACTGATTTTATCGCTCTTAAAAGAGAACTTCTCTTAGAATTCCTAGAAGTTGAAAGCCCCCTTATTAGGAAAATGATTTATTTTTACAAGTCTTACGTTGACTATCAACATCTAGGAAACCATCCATGACCAACCTAGTAAATATCTAAATTGGGATAAGGTAGGAAGGTGTTAACACCACAGGACTAAAATGACATCCCTTTGAATTTCCATTTGAATGACTAAATTTGTCATAGTCCTTAGGCTTTTAGCTACTGCCAGACAGTGGGTGGCAGGATTTCAATGGATATTGCCCCTCCAAAGAGTGTCTGAAATTGGCAGATCATTCTGCCAGTGAGTGGCCACCTGGGAACTTAAAGAATTGGGTCAGTACAAATAGGTCAGGTGATTCCTAGAAAACCACTAGAGATCTAAAACGTTAAATTAAAAACAAGCCAAAACAACTTAGAGTTGATTCTATTTGTACCATTCTAGTACATCTAGTATATTAAATTGAGGTACTGGAAGACTGTATTTGTCTGTGTCAAAAGTTATCCAGGGAAAGGCAAACTATCTTTTGTAATGTTATCAGTTTTCTGGCACTAGATTGTATCCCACAGTGCTTTTGAATAGTCTCCTTAAGATCATATCTTATTCACGATCAAAGGATAAGAGACAATTTTTGAATATAGAATTCTGATTAGTAATTCTGCTATCAATTTACCCTAGATAAGTTTGAATGTAATGGCACTTACCCCAACCCCATTTTTTTTTTTTTTGGCCTCTACATGCCTTCAGTTCAAAACAGAATGTGGAAATATTATCCATGATGACAATTTCTACAGATAGGTTATAATAACTATGATAGCATGAAATAATCTTCAACATCCACCTTGCCTTTATTTTCTTAGATACTAATATTGTTTTAAAATGTTTCCACATACTCTAATCTATTAAGAATGAGGAAGCTCACTGCTAATTAGAACACTGAACAATAGGAATTTTAGTGGCAATGCAAGTTAAATAGTGGTCTGATTTGCAATTTCCTATACACCTTGGTACAACAAACCAGGGAAAGGCATGGAATGAATGGTCCTATTTGAACCAATGTTTAAATTAGAAACTGCAGGCATTTTTCTTTAAAAAAAAATTCTCAATTATGGTGCTGACTTTTAAGAAAATGTATCACAGCCTGGGGTCAAGACATAAAGAGCTAACTTTTAGCAAGTTCTACATGGATATGTCTGCTTTCATCTATGCATAGCTGTAATTCAAGCATTCTCCAACATTCAAGCATTCTCCTGACTCTTGGCCATGCCAGATGTTGGCAAATGTCTTGAAAGGCTGGGCTGTAGCTCCCTAAAGACAAAATACTCTATAACCCTATGGTATGTCATCTGAAGTCAAAACAAAGTCTTCTTGACTTGTTCTGCTAGAGATTTTTAATCTCTTTAGTCTCCCGACAATTTGCCTGCCCTGAAAGATTTCAAATTTAATGTGAAAAGGATGTTTTGAGTATCTCTGCCCCTGTGCAGACAATGGCTATTTCAAAGAGCTTTAGTTTTTGAAAAGTAGAAGCTTCTTTCAACTTGTCTTTAGGCTTACAAAATAGTTCTGCTCTTTGCTCAGTCATGGTTGATGGGGATGAAAAGATAGAGATAATTGGAGATTAGAAGAGAGGCCTCTTTGACCAACATTTTTAAAAACATGTCAGTGGAATGTTAACATGAGTATATAGCTTCTTATTACAGTTGTTTAAATTGCAATAAAACAAAGCTGCAACTAAGAGGCACTGAGGTTTGGTAAGTATTGCTCTAAGGTATTAATTTCCATTGTAAATATAGAATCACAGTCAAATGCAAAAGGAGTTATGCTTACAATGTATAAAGCTCTTTAACCTCCAAAATCCACATAGAAAATAAAAAATTTTCTCCTTAAACCAAAACTTCCTATTTCACCAGACTGCTATAACAGGGTTTTAAGTCATTACAAAATATTAAACAAAATAAAAATCAAAACCCCACTGCATATATGACCAAGTATTCCTGAATTTCTACATTACTAAGATCTTTAAAGGTAAGGAGAAGGGGATGGAAATCACATTCTTAAGTCTCATTTTATTGTTGAAACAAAAAACTTATACTATCAAGCTATATCCTATGCAAGAAATGAGAAATTATAAGCATAAGCATTCCAGCTGAATTAAAAATCAATTTCAAGTTCTTAATGCTTTCTTTGGCAGTATAAACCACTTGCTTTAAATACTTCTCAGTCACAGTAAAAAAAAAATCTTAAAATGGTAAAAATATTTAGCATTTGAAGAAAATAGGAATTTTGGTCTTAGAAGCCATAAACCCATTCTAAGAGGGTCCACTTAATCGTTTTTATATTATCTCTTAAAATTAAAATTAAGAGAATTCTTTCTTTTTATAAAAGCATACATAAATAGTTCATCCACATATGTCCTACCCTAGCTTTTGCTAAGTATCCACTATGCAGTTCAAATTGTATCTATGATCTTCAGTAGAGCCTTCAGCAAGTTTTCGAGTAAACCTTCCTGACACAACATATGCCAGTGAAGGATTCAGTCTGTTCTACTGGCATGTTGAATGTCTACTTGGTCAAAAATACTTTATATTTTGAATTATTAGATGGTATGTTTCTTAGTTTAAGAAGAGTCAGAAATGAAGATTGCTGAAACTTATTAGGTTAGGTCAGATAGGAATGTTGCTTATTCTTCCAAATGACAAGAAATTTCTTAAACATATTTTATAAAGCTTAAAATTTTATACATTAGTGTCTTTATAAGAAGATTTTTCCTCTACACGACATACATCTCAGCAAAATCTTTAAAGACACACCCCCAAAGTGAAGGAAGTGAAGGACAAGATAAACAGGTGGGATTACATCAAAATAAAAAGCTTCTGTACAGCAAAAGAGACATTAACCAAAACTAACAGACACCCTACCAACTGAGAACAGATCTTCGCACACAATACAAACAATAAAGTACTGATAACAAAAATTTACAAGGAACTCACACAACTCAACAAAAACAAAGCCAATAATACAGTCAAAAAATGGGCAGAAATAACAAAAATAAAATATCTATTTAAAAAAATGGGCAGAAGAGCTAAAAAGGCACTTCTCCAAAGAAGAAAAGCAAATGGCCAACAGATACATGAAAAAATGTTCAACATCACTTATAATCAAGGAAATGCAAATCAAAACCACAATGAGATACCACCTCCCACCTGTGAGGATGGCGCACAATAAAATACAGGCAACAACAAATGTTGGCAAGGATGTGGAGAAAAAGGAACTCTTCTACACTGCTGGTGGGAATGTGAACTGGTCCAACCATTATGAAAAGCTGTATGGTGGTTCCTCAGATTGCTAAAAGTGGAACTTCCACATGACCCAGCAATACCATTTTTGGGAATCTACCCAAAGAACACAAAAACACTAATCCAAAAGGATACATGCACCCGTATGTTCACTGCAGCCCTGTTCACAATATCAAAGGTATGGAAGCAACTCAGATGTCCAAAAATAGATGATTGGATCAAGAAGATGTGGTACATATACACAATGGAATACTATTCATCATGGAAAGAAGATAAACACATGCAATTTGCAGCGACATGGATGGAATTAGAGGGGATCGTACTCAGTGGAATAAGCCAGAAAGAAAGAGAAAAATATCAAATGGTTTCACTTATAACAGGACTATATCCTTATAGGAGATAGGATAGATATATACCAAATAGGAGAGAGACACTCAGCGGGTGAGGGGGGACGAGGGGGAGAGGAGGGTAAGGGCACAAAAATGGAGTAGAAAAGAACACAAGGGACCACGGAGATGGATCACGGGTGATTTGGTGGTGGGTTACCCAAGGGGAATACAAAATGTGAAAGATATAAATAACAATAAAAATATATACATCAAAAAAATAAATAAAATGGAAAAAAAAAGATTTTTCCATAGGTAAACTATTTGACAAATCAGTTTCAACATTATGAAAACTCTTCATGATACTATGACATTCTTTGGGGTTTGCCCCAATTGAGTTTTTCCCTTGGCAAATGGACCTAAATTGTTTTATCTTTACAGATATATATCTACTCTTTCTATTTAACTTCCTTTTCATTTGTGCTTGATATGCCGGTCTGCCTAAAAATATAACAATATAGTACCTGCTTTTAAGAGTCTTTGCTATCTTTTCATTCTGTCATTTAGCGTAATCTTCCCATTGATATTGATGTGTTGCTGGCTGTTTTATTTTTTGTGCAATTGTTCAGGAGAGAGCTCCAGCATTACTCAACTTGTCTTCAAAGAGTTGAGTACTACACTTTGATGCCACCAGAATCATTCGTAGTGTATGCTGCATTTGTCATTCTAGGCTTTTCCTATTTAACTCTTGTTTTCTCAGTTAACAGGTAGATATTTACATTTCTTAAAAAATCAGATGTCTGGATAAGGGGGGTTATTTCTATAGTTCTCAAGAAGATAGAAATTATATACTTTAAAACTGTGGTGTCTAATATGGCAGTTACCAACTAATTACCAATTAAAATTAATGAAATGGCAGATGGCCAACAGGCATGTGAAAAAATGCTCAACATCACTTATAATCAGAGAAATGCAAACCAAAACGACAACGAGATACCACCTCACACCAGTAAGAATGGCCCGCATTAAAAAACTGACAACATCAAATGCTGGTGAGGATGTGGAGAAAAAAGAACCCTTTATATCGTTGGTGGGAATTCAAACTGGTCCAACCACTATGGAAAGCTGTGTGGAGGATCCTCAAATTATTAAAAATGGATCTACCATATGATGCAGCAATTCCACTCTAGGAATCTACCCAAAAGACACAAAAATATTAATTCAAAAGGAAACCTGCACTCCTATGTTCACTGAAGTACTATTTACAATAGCTAACACATGTAAACAACCTAAATGCCGCAAACAGATGACTGGATCAAGAATATGTAGTATAGGGGATTGACGTCATCAACATGGCGGTGAAGGGAAGCTAGTATCAACTCTCCCAAAAGAAAAGCCGCTGATAAAGAGACATCAACCAAACCCAGAGAAGATCCAGAAACGCTACATAAATCTAACACCCTCATGGGTGAGTAGAACTTGGAAAGAAGCTAAAAAGACTGATTAAGGAGAAGAAAGAACCACCAGATCCCCCTCCCCTCCCCTCAACACAAAACCAGACCAGGAGACCAAGACGAGAGGCACCTGAGGAAACCCAGGAAAAAAAAAAAGGTGGGCAGAGGTGTTTTCCCCGGGCACGGCAGAGTGAAAAAACTCGAGACTGACACCAGCAGTCCCTCCAGGTAGCAACAGAGCCCTGGAAAGGGCAGAGTGCACTGGGGAAGTTGGTGGGACACGGGACAAAGCCCCGGGCAGCCACGGTGTGGCCACGGTGTGGCCCCTCCCCCCACCTCCATTACGGAGCCAGCACTCTAGCTCCTCTCTGGAACGGAACTCTGGGGTAGTGGTCTGCCCACCCCTTCAGTGACACTATTGGTAGCTAACCACTGGAGGAAACGTGGGGGGAAAAAAGAAACTCCCAGCTACAGGTGCGGGAGAAAGAGGACATGGGCCGCAGACGACCCACACCTAGACATATCATAGTTAAACTCACACAAATACAGGACAAGGAAAAAATATTGAAGATCACAAGGCGGAAGAAACAAATAACCTATAAAGGCAAACCAATCAGGATGACATCTGACTTCTGTGAAGAAACGCTAAGGGAAAGGAGAGGATGGAGAGACATATTCAACAAACTCCAAGACCATAAATTCCAACCAAGAATACTTTATCCCGCAAAGCTCTCTTTCC